>JAWZYT010005660.1:52500-92540 GCA_034508575.1 Petrolisthes manimaculis
GTGGAAACGTTAAACTTCGTAACTCGATCAGTTAGTTGTTTGTAGTGGTGCGTGATGCTACAGGATATTGTCTTTACCTGTGTGTGTGTGTACAAGTGACATATCAATATTTCAAAGAGCATAGTAGCAGCCGTTACCAGAACGCCCTTATTCTCCTCTTACCTTCCATCAGGTCACATTTCCCCACGGGGTGAAGTAATCAATGTTGTATTATGGTGCGATTATTATTATGACGGATGACCTCAGGGTTGCCAATATCAGCCAGAATTATCCTATCGTGGCACAGCTTGGAAGAATAGCCATCCCAGTCTGTTAACAAACTCTTACCTCCCATAATTATTTATATATATATATATATATATATATATATATATATATATATATATATATATATATATATATATATATATATATATATATATATATATATATATATATATATATATATATATATATATATATATATATATATATTTCCCTTCACATCTCTGAAGGTGGCGTCAGAAAACTAAATTTATTCCCTCCATGATAGACCTACCGGTACATGATAGTATCAGGAGAAAGCAGCCTAGTCACGTAAATAAAATATAAATAGACATAATAATAAGAAGTATTACGGATTCATAAATGCACACAAACTTAAACATCGTCTATGTAATACGTGAGTGTGGACAATATCGTGTTCTCAAACTCGTACCATTTCACAACTGTATCCGTGGTAACAATTGGCCCAAGTTTGGCTTCCCGGGTGTGGAAACTTGTTCACTAAGTAAGTGAATCTGCTCTCACCAAAACACAACAACAACTGATGAAACGAGCAATATATAGTGAGCGTTCATTACAAACTATATGTAAATCCTACTGTTATCTAAATTTCATACATTTTCCTCGAATTTTAATTCTCGGTAAATTCACTGAAACAAAATCCTGGTCCTATTTCCTCATGCCTTGATAAATCCATGAAATAAAACCCCTCACAGCGGATATAACCATTAAAATCCTACCCCAGTAATCCCTTGTGCACTCCCGGATTAACGCCAGGACTCCAGAGCAGTTTTCTAACTCTTCCTCGTGACGTGAAGGGCTTATGTTGTATTGGGAAGTGGGGAAAGAGAGGAACTGAGGGTTACAATATCAAAACTCGACCTTGGTGTCTCAATATATACTGGTATTGTCGAGGATTATTCAGTTCTGCAACCTGCATCTGATGAATGGCTTGGAGCTGCTTGAAATGATTTTGTAGGCATCCCATTGCAACAGAGAGAGAGATTTAGAATCAGTACTATACCTCTTTGTGTGCATCATTTGGAAGCCGTAAGACTTCAGAAAATATGTAAAAAGAGTGTATTGTAAGTTAGCCTACAAGAAAGTTATACAGATAAAGCCCTAACACTGACAGTAATTACGTAAAGGCTATATAATATTTTACAATGATTGTGGAATTACTTGTGCACACACAATAAGTATACAGTGTTACGCAAAAATTATATTAACAGAGAAGATGTAATGAAGATTATATTGTTCGTACAGTGACAGTGTAGAAGTCCTATATATAGATGTAGAAGATATAATTATAATAACTGTGTATCAAGAGTGAGAGCGACAATGTAAGTGCAGCGTTAATAAAGTTGTAATGAAAGTGAAAATACTGGTAGCCGAGGTAGTGAAGTGCAGAAAGAATGATTTATCACAAACACTGCACAGAATCTGATAGTCCCTAATCAGGACGGCATAGCAACAGTGAAGAAGGTGGTGGTGGTGGTGGGTATGGTGGTGGTGGGTATGATGGTGGTGGTGATGGTGGTGGTGGGTATGGTGGTGGTAGTAGTAGTGGTGGGTATGGTGAGGAGGATTGCAATGGTTGTGGAATATGGTAGTCAGTATGAGGCTGCAGCTGAACTGACGCTTATGAACCAATTTACTGCCATCACTGGGACAGTAATTGGCTCTCTCAATCCCACTTAAGTACAGGTGATCTCAGGGACAGAATCGTGTGTATTCTGGTGTGTATCCATCAGACTTGGATTGGAATGTGTATTGAACAGGTTTATACTCAATGTGAAGGATGTACATTCAGCAGGTGAGTAACCAGGTATATATTTATCAACTATATATATCTAGTTTGTGTACTACATATTCACCATATATACACTATCATTGACGTGTGTGTGACATGTGACCTTGGGAGGGGGGGGAGGGGGGGTAGAGATGACGTCATGACCATTATACAGTGATTACCACCTGACATATTTCTTGCCAAAGGAAACCACTACTGATGTGTCTGAGGATTTAAAATTTCTATTCATAATGAACCCGGTAACAGCAGGTAACATTTTCAATAATAAGGCTGGACTATAACACAGGACGATTTTATGACATTGGAAATGTACTCTTGAGGGTTACTAGTAAATTATTATTGTTTACACTGACATTAGCACGCGGTCAAGCGCACACACACACACACACACACACACACACACACACACACACACACACACACACACACACACACAACAAGCGCATGCACACTCACGCTCAGTAGCCTCCCACCCCCACCTTACATACATACCCACACACACACAACCACACACACCCACACACACACACACACAACAAACGCATGTACATTCACGCTCAGTAGCCTCCTTCCTCCCCCTTACACACATACATACAAGTGGGCTGCGGAACTCGGGTTGGTAACTTCCCTGTGAGGCGGAGCACACGCAAATATTAGCGCCACCAAGTTGAGCACTCAGAGTTCCTGCCGTGTCAAGTTCGGTAGAGGCTAAGTTATCGCACAATAAGTTTAGCGAGCACTAAGTTTATCACACGCAGTTTACCAAGGCAGTTAAGTTTACCAGAGATCGAGTTTAGTGTACAGTATATTAAATACTGCACAAATTACTTTAGTACACGTTCATTTAGTAATAATTTCATAACGCCTTCGTCGGCATTACTAAAATGAAACATTATTGTTTGCACTATATACTCCATTAATAAAGGGGTTAATATTAGTACATACTCACAATTTCATTCACCAACACTATTACTATCGTTGCAACATATACACATTTTTCTCACACCATAACTATAGAGAACGACCAATTCATCACCTAAGTTTTGCACACACTATTATTAAGAATGGCAGGCTAAAATGTCCAGCAAATTTCACACGAGTCTGGTTTTACATTTCCGAGTAAGCCAAACTTTAGCAAACCAAGTTGAAGCACACGTCAACACAAGCAGGAGTTAATTGCTTGCCACCCTGTCATAATAATTTAGCCAAAAGATTAAAAGCGAGATTTGTTTAATTGTTCGGTATGAGGAATGAGCAGGATTATGTTCTTATAGCCTATAGCCTACTCTAGTATTGGTGGTGGTGTTTGGTACAGTTGTTGTTGTTGTTCGTGTACTTTTATCACACCAGTATTTGTTACCAACATCTACTTCCGGGTTCTATGATGTTTTTGTCTCGACTCCTCATTCCTGATTTTTTACCTCATTCCAGTTTCTCCTCTAATTACACAGGTTTATTTACTTACCTATAGTTGATCTTCAGTTCCTGTATTATTATTTTAGCCTACTCTTAGTTATCATCAGATGAACTTACTCAAGCAACGGGTTAACGTCCCAGTTCCACTCAACTCATTCAGACCTTACTCTCCATCCCACACCAGTACAGTACACTACCCACAAGCCTTATTCACTCATCGCACTATCCTTGTATTCCTTTCTAACCACACACTCGCTACACTTCATTCCTGTTTCTTTCAATACGTAGACTCCTTCATCCTCAGAGCATCATCATCTCATCTCCATACCCTCTTTCTTCATCCCTATTCACACACACTCGTTCAAAATTTAAAGACCATGTCCGCCATCCACTACCAGCTTCTCTCTCCCTCCTCCATTCACCAGCGGTCCAAACCCAGCTCACGCTCCCTCGCTACCCAAACTTTCACCCTCTACAGCTTCCCCCTATTCAAAAGCCCTCGGCCTTAGTTGAGCGGTTTGTCCCCTTCCCTTGACGAAAAAACACACGAGTAGAATTTTTATATTTCTTCATTTTTAACTGTTCGGCACATTCCAAAAAAATATATACAAGAAGAAAGGTATACGCAATATGACTACATACTCTTCTTTCAAATCAAATGTAAACAAACATGTTTTTCTCAGCTCGAACAAGCATGCAGTTATTAAGAGTAGACTACAGGCAAAAACAGCTGAAAATAAATTGGCCGAACTCGTCAGCCAAAGAAATGCATCTCAAGACAAGGTAAATATAACTATATTTACCTTGTCTCTAGACACACGTTCACTAACTTCACCGGCTATACAGGAGCCTACATGGTCTTGGGAGTTATTAAGATTGTGAACAGTCTAATTCAATTCTCAACCCTATGGAGTCAAGTACCAATTAATGTATGGAACTAAGGCCACATATTATACGAGGTAGGTTGCACATGAGTTACATAAAAAAATGACGTTGAAAGATAAACAGACAGATCCATACAGGGTTCAGAGAATACCCAGAGAATACTCTGGACCCTGGACCATATATATCCACAAATTCGTACAGTCATAAACACACATAAACACAAAGAGCAGAAAGAACATATATATAGTTGGTGTCATATCATATGGTATTTAGGTCTCATTTTCTCCCCTCACCATCCCATCATCCCTTTCCCTAACCTGGTAATGATGAAGTCATGGTGGCAATAACAACAGTGTAATGGTAACCAGAGTACGTTATACTCTCTCTCTCTCTCTCTCTCTCTCTCTCTCTCTCTGCAAAAAGTTATTAAAAGATTAAGTTGGAGATCATGCTAAGCTTCTTAACCGCCAGCTCCTCTCTTTCTTTCCTCTCCCTCCGCCATTTGCACTCCCTCTCTCACTCCATCTTCGTCTCAATATCTTTTTAAGCCAACAATCTCCCTTGAGGGGGAAGTACAGTGATGGTGAATTTGGGTCAACCGATTCCTCCAAACTACTCCAAGCAACTGGCCACCATTACTTTTTGTTAATCTGGTCCTTTTCCTTGGCATACTTTGGAGGAATCAAGGAACTGTAATGTAACGTAATGTACCCATGGAGGTAGAATACCTGTTCTACCTCCATGAATGTACCAAGATTATATACCTTGTCTCGCTTGGTTATTTCTCTTACTATACCTTTAGTTGGCATGATTGATTTCATCCATGCCACCCACATACACACACACAAAGCCTCCCCTTCCTCTTCACTTCCATGATACATTTCTTCCTTTGGTTTTTTCTTTTCCACTTACAATACTACATCCTTTTTTTTTTTTTACTTTTCACCATTCGCTCGGCTCTTTTCGCTTCCTCAATCCCTACCCCTCCTCACTTCCCTCTGCCGCTCCATCCCTGTACGTAATGACATTAAGAGGAAGTTTCTTAATTACAGTCAAGTGGGGGACCTCAAAGGTACTTAAACGCCCATCACATTGGAGGAAGAAAGGAAGAGAAGAATTGGAGGGGGTGGTGAAGGGTACAAGGTGGGGAAAAGCAGCCAAAAGAAGGAGTGTGGGAGATGACATAGGTACGATAAAAATGTCTGTTGATGTTAAAATGAGAGGTTGATATTGATGATGATACGATGAGTGACAAAGAGTGTGTGAGTGGGTAGGAGAGGAGGAACGCAGGATAACGAAAGAAGAGAAGTGTGAAAAGAGTTGGTGAATATGAGGGAAAGGAAGGGCTGTAGAGAGAGGTAAAAAAGAAAATATTGCAGTACTGACAAGGGAACAGGAAATGCATGGGGACAAACAAAGGTAGATACAGAGGGGAACAAGGAAACGAAAGGAAAGAAGAATGAAGCTTGTGATATATAAATATGATACATTTCCCTTTCAAACATTTACAAATATATCACTTATTTCACAGATTTGTCCGTCTGCAGTAGAAAACTATCCATAAAGTATATAATAAAATTTTAATGACGATAAGTACTAGCGTAAAAGATAATAAATTACACCTGATTACAAAATAAGACTAAACTAAACGGTACATATAAACAATAAGGCATGGAAAAAAAATAATATATAGAGTACCAGAGCTGAGAACTGAACACCCCTGCTCCTCCTCGTTCATTTGCCTGTTCGTCACCACTTGTACTAATGAATATAGGAATTTTATTTCTTGAATCCTCCCACGTCCTTCACTCCACAGATCCCCAGTCATTAAAAAAAAAAAAATCCTTTCTCCACACGATTTATGAGCTTACACATCATTTACTGTATACCGGTATGTTATGATACAGCCCAAGCATTGTATTCGAACTATTGTATTATGTAGTATACTGTACCAACAAAATTCATATGTAATTTTATAAAACCTTCAGTATAACGTTCTTTCACTGCATCTTTCTGTATTGCTGCAGTTTGAGACACATCCAGTCCAGCTTACCTGAAAAGAAAAGAAAACACTCATTTAGTTGTAAAAATGAGGATGGCATGAAGTGAAAAAGTATAATAATGGGAATGGAACCGTGCACATTTACTCCAATGAATATTATACTCTGGATTAATACTACTTTAACATAATTTAACTAAACATAACCATTATTATCATTACATATTAAAGAACCGGTCATGCAAAATATACTCCATTATCATCAATATTATTAACTACCACTTGAGATAAAATCCTTATACCTTATACCTTATACAATTATATTATATACCTTAACTCTGATTACTGCATCTCAATACAATATTTACAGTGAGCAAACAGGTACACATATGTGACGCTATACATATATATCAAAACATTAAACAAGGTGTAAATCAAAGTCCATAGACTGTCTATACTATACTCTATTGTGTTTAATACCACTTGATAATCATTTCTGGCTGACTAGCTTAAAATAATTCTAGTAAATAAACATTCAAGTAGTAAAAACTCATTTCAAAACGAGTGATAAGGTGAGAAAGAGAGAAGATTAAACAAAGAGAGAAGAATAAATCGGAGAGAAGTGACGATAACTGTGGAGTAATATCCTTTGTGTTCTCATTTGCACCTACACGTCAATATCTTTTCCCATTCCAATCAGAAAACCAATCTTACATTTCCGCTCGCTCTCTCTCTCTCTCTCTCTCTCTCTCTCTCTCTCTCTCTCTCTCTCTCTCTCTCTCTCTCTCTCTCTCTCTCTCATACACACACACAAAGTAAATTCAATTATATTCCTCAGGTCACATTCCTCTCCCTCCTCCCTCTATCCTTCCCTCACATTCTTGCTCCATGCCAGGCACACATTACACTGTACTGGCTGGTATCATCCCTTCATTCCTCCACATCTCCCACATCCTAGTTTTATTTACTTCTCTTTCTGATAATCTTTCATACTTCCAATTTCTCACTTCCACCTCACTTTATATACCTCTCTCTCTCTTTCCCTCTCTCTCTCTCTCTCTCTCTCTCTCTCTCTCTCTCTCTCTCTCTCTCTCTCTCTCTCTCTCTCTCTCTCTCTCTCTCTCTCTCTCTCTCTCTCTCCATTCGACCCACTTATAAATCTCTATCTCTTTCCTCTTCCCTCCCTCCCTTCCTCTCCGTACCAGCGGTTGAAGGAGAGAGGGAGTAATTTTACGTGTTGAAACGCGGGATCGCTCGGCCCATCATCGGAAAATAAACACGGAAATGACATCAGTGTTCGGGAGTTCCAGCGGCCACGACTTGGGCTTCACAAGGCAGCCTCCACAATGGACACTGTTCTCCCATCTTAATATTTTTGTCCTTCTCTTAACCTGGACGTATCTATTTGTTTTCTACTCTTTGTATTAATCTTATTTTTCTGAATTTTCTTTTTTTACAATAGCTATAAAAATGTTCTTGATTTCAAATTGCGAATACAAGAATCTACAAGTACACCCTTGGCCACTCATTCACAAATAATAATGTGTGGGACAAGAGAAATTACTGTATAAAAGACGTTGTAACTCTCACTCTCAGAACATGCCAGGACTTTGTGGGGGTGTATATAAGTGTGTGTAAGTATATGTGTGTATGTATAATTAGTTAAGAGTATAGCCAATATTGATGTCAGTAATGCCAGTAAGGATATATGCATGTGATGAATAATATTGCTCACATCCCCGGCCTGAAATGTTGGGTACCTCAGGCGTTATGATCAGTGATGTGTGTCGTGGTGATAGTAAATACATTATGGCCCTTGCTGTCCTCTACACACACACACACTCTCTCACTCTCTCTCTCTCTCTCTCTCTCCCTCTCTTCCACCCTTTGCCTACACTCTTCTTTCCTCCAACACACACACTCTTCCACCCTCTGCCAACACTCTTCTTTCCTCCACCCACTGCCCAGGACTTTCTTCCCTCCACCCTCTTCCCTCCACTCTCTGCATAGCCTATACTTTTCTTCCCTCCCTCCACCCTCAGTCTACACCTCCTTCCCATCACCCTCTGTCAATACTTACTTCCCTCACCTTTCTCCTCCCTCCTTCCACTGCTCTATACCTATTTCTCCCTTTCCCACCCTTAGGCCTACTCCCTCGCACAGTTCATACCTACCAACCCTCCTCTCTTCATCCTTTCCCTCTCTCCCTTCATCCCAACCCTCCTCCCTTCATCCCTTTCCCCTCTCCCTTTATCCCTACCCTCCTCCCTTCATCCCTTCCCCCTCTCCCTTCATCCCTACCCTCCTCCCTTCATCCCTTCCCCTTTCCATCTCTCCAGGCAACAAGGTAGGATAAGTAAACACCCATTCCACTCCATGAAAAACTGAAACAACAACAACAACAACAACAATTACAACAACATAATACTGACACCCTTGTACCTCGTCCCACCATGTCATGACGGGGTGTATGGGGTGTGGGGGTGGGGGTTTATGGGGGTAGGTGAAGGAGGGTAATTGGGGATAGTGGAGTATAAAGGGAAAATGGAGGAAAAGCCAACAGGAAGCAAATAGGTAATGTTGAGTATAGAACGTGGAAGAGTATGAAAAGAAGAGAACTGGGAAATGTTTATAAAGCAAAGGGAGAACACTGGAGGAGGAGGAGGAGGAGGTGGTCGAATTGGAGGAAATAGAAAAGATAAACAATGCATTTAACTATCACTCTATTCATTCATCCATCTACTTATCTGTCTATCTATCTATCACTATATAATTTAATCAGTAAAAGTATCAAGATGTAGTTGGAGGAAATAGAAAAGATTATATATGCATTTAATTATCACTCTATTCATTCATCCATCTATTTATCTGTCTATCTATCTATCTATCACTATTTAATTGTCATCAGTATAAGTAACAAGATGTTGTGTTTATTTGTGTATTTGGAGATGCATTAGTTTCTCTTCCAATGTCCACCCAAAATAATCACACTCAAATCTACAAATGCACATTATACAAAACAATTACAGACACAAATACACTCAGGGAACAATCTTGAACACACACACACTACCAGTCAAAAGTATATAATTTATCTACTTAAACTAAATTAATATATACAGGGCAGTATTATCGGAAATAATATTACTGTTCTCTCTGTCCCTGGGGTAATTCAATTTTAATTATCAATGTCATTAATACTAACACGGTAATATCAGTATTTCTCATATTATTATTACAAATAATCAGTACTGTACTGAGAGAAATATATTGAATTAAGTGAAGGGCAATGGTAAGGAAGAAAGAGAATAACGAGAACATAATAAAGAGTGAACAGATGGGTACGAAAACGCAAACTGAACCCTATAACCCGTCCTTAACTTCTCTCTCTATATATATATAAAAAAAAATAGAAATATCAAAATAACAGGGCCCAATCATTCCCAATATCACCAACACTACCACTACCACCACCACCACCACCTCCTCCTTCCTCTTCACTTCTCCCGCTTTCTCCCCTACAGCCATTTTTTCTATCAAATGTTTCTTCACCTCTTTTTTCTTTTTCTCTTTTCCGTTACTATTTACCTTACTATACTTTTTCCACCATACGAACTATACAGTAAGTTAGGTAGTCTAGTCGAATCAAACAGCTTCGTAGGGACCCAAAGCATCATGTTACTGGTGAAATACGTTTGCAATCTCCCTCTTCTATTTTCTCTTTTCCTATGCTCCTCCCCCATCATCCCTTTTTCCTCCCCCTCCCTCCTTGCCATCCCCATCATCCCTTTTTCCTCCCCCTCCCCCCTTGCCATCCCCATCATCCCTTTTTCCTCACCACTCCCCCCTCACATCCTCAGGTCTGCCTTACCCAAACTTTCCGATTAAAAAAGTACACAAAAGAAATGCATCGCTCCCTCCAGATTTAGACCACGTACTCAGACTCCAAGATTCGATGGGGAGAAGAGAAGGGAGAAGGGAGGGATAGAAATATATATTGAAGTTCAGGCAAGGGGAGAGGAAAGTAAGGAAGGATAGGAAAGAAATTATGCAGGAAAATGTAAAAAAAGGACAGGGAAGGGGAGAGGAGAGGATGAATGGAGGGCAGAGAAGGGGAGAGGAAAAGAATGAAGGGCAGGGAAGAAATGAGTGAAGGACAAGCAAAGTGTGGAATAAAAGGAATGGTAGGAAGATAGAGAGGAAAAGGGGGGAGGGGAGGGGGCGGCTGGGAAGAAATGACAAGTGAGAGAAAGTCAGGAAAAGTGAGAGAAAGTAAAAGTGAGAGAAAGTCAGGAAAAGAAGAGATAGTTCAACGGGACTGATAAGCTTAATCAAGTGTGAGAAAGACAGGGTGAGTAAGGGGAATCAAAGAATAGCACAAATGAAGATGAAAACTCCAGGGAGAAAGAATGGTCAGAAAAACAAAAAAAGGAAAGGAAGAGACTGAAGAAACGAAAAAAAAAAAGATAGAGAAAAGGAAAGAAAAAATCAGAATAAAATAGTGGATACAAGAAAACGCGGACCAAAAAAATAGACAAGAGAAATGAAACTAAAAATAGAAGAAAAAAAAACTGTGGATAAGGGAAAACAGGGAATAATAAAACTGAGGTGGGCAGCTACGCAAGTGAGAAAGAAAGATAAAAACTAGCTGGAGGGTTGGATGGGAAGTCAGGTCCATTTTTCTCCCTTCAGGGATTTTTTTTTCTCGTGAGTGAATCTTGTCTGTCTGGCCAGGCGGAGGGCAGGTGGGGGTGGAGGAGGGGGGGAAGGGAGGGGACGGAAACATGGGGGGGGGAAGGGGTGGAGAGAGGATGGGAGGGAAGGGCGAGAGTGGGGGAGGGAAGAAGGGAGGAGTTGAGAGGAGGAGGGGAAGGTGAGGGTGAGAGAGAGGGGGAGAAGGGAAAAGCGAGGGAAGGGAGAGAAGAGGAATCGGGAGGGAGGGGAGAAAAGGAGGTTAGAATTTGATGGGGTGGAGAAAGGGAGAGGAGGGGTTGGTCTGGAGAAGAGGGAGGACCGGGATACGAGGGATATGAATGGGAGAAGGGAGGGATAGGGTTGGGGACAGGGAGAGGTGGTGAAATGTGGATATAGCCTAACGAATGAAAATAGGAATGGAAAGATAGTAGTTAGTTGAAGGATACGAAGGGTGTCTATATAGGGACTGGTGGGTTGGGGGGGGGGGGCTTGAGAGGGAGAGGGGAGGAGTGGTGTGGTGTAGAGGGAAAAGAAGGGATGATGTAGATAGAGGGAGATCGGTGAGGGTGTGGGGTATAAACAGAGGAAGCTGCATGGCGGGGAGAGATGGAGAAGGAAAGAAGGTGGAGTACCTGATGGTGAAGGAATATAATACTGGTACAAATACTGGATGGGGGATGGAGGGGGACAAAGTAATGTCTGAATGGCTAACAGTACAGGGAATAGGTATAGGATCAGTTTGAAAGAGTGAAATATATGGAGGTACTGCAGGTTTGGGAGTGGGTGGATACATACTCAAGGCCGCAATAGTACAAAAAAATACAAAGAAAGAGAGGGAAAGCGAGGAAGACAGAAAGATAAAAGTTGTGTTTAGGCTGTAATTGTGGGTGAATTGTAAGGCTATTGGTTATTCCAAATTCATTTACAAATGATGATCCTCATACGAAGAAATACCGGTTGTAAACTTCAACTTGCAGTGCGCAATTTCGTGACATATGGTGGTGTGTGTGTGTGTGTGTGTGTTGGATAATATCTCCTGAGACTCGATACCTTTCCAACACAACACCAAGAGAATGTCATATTAGAGAAGAAAGAATACAAAGAGAGAGAAGAGGTGAAATGGGAGAAGAGAAGAGATAGACGCTGAAAGGACCATAAGTGCTGAAGGAAAGAAAATAAAAGAAAGGAAGGGAGAAAGAGGGAGGAACAGAGGGAGGTGATAAAGTCAGAAAGAATAGGAAGGAGACCCTGATAAAATGGGTATGGAAGGAGGAGAAAAGTATAAAAGGGAGGACAAGGAGAAAGGAATAAATGGGAGGAGAATGGAAAAGAAGAAAGGAATAAAAGGTAAGAAAATGGACAATGAGAAAGGAGTAAAAGGGAGAAGGGACAATGAGAAAGGAGTAAGGAAGAAAAGGGACAAGGAAAAGGGAATAAGGAAGAAAAGGGACAAGGAAAAGGGAATAAGGAAGAAAAGGGACAAGGAAAAGGGAATAAGGAAGAAAAGGGACAAGGAAAAGGGAATAAGGAAGAAAAGGGATAAGGAGAAATGAATAAGAGGAAATAAAAGGGACAAGGAGAAAAGAATAAAAAGGGAGAAGTTACAGGCAGAAAGGGATAAAAGGGGCAAGGAGAGAGGAATAAAAGGGAGAAGGATAAATGAATAAAAGAGAGGAGAGCCTGAGTGTTCTCCAGGTATTGTTGTGAGACGAAGAATGTTTCACTGGAGGTCTGGAGTGTGACACATTCAGTAGGAGGAGCAGGAGGAGAAGCAGGAAGAGGAGCAGAAGGAGAAGAGGAGCACGATGAGAAGTAAAGGAAGGAGGAGGAGGAGGAGGAGGAGGAGGAGGAGGAGGAGGAGGAGGAGGAGGAGGAGGAGGAGGAGGAGGAGGAGGAGGAGGAGGAGGAGGAGGAGGAGGAGGAGGAGGAGGAACTGTAACATAATAACAGAAAGTAGACAAGGTAAAAATAAATAAAGTACCGAATAGAATTAAGAAATATGACGCTATTATTAAACGTGATTGATTGATTAATTGATATCAAGCGTCGCAACAGTGAGGTCCTATAGCGCCAGAAAAGGTGATAGAGAGGTGTGACAGCAAGCAGGAAGGAAATAGAAAGAAAAGTGGGAAAGTTAAAGAACTGAAAGCTAGTGGCTAGTGCCGAAGGGGCGCCAACTCCATTAAAGTATTGCCCACATCACTGCAGGCAATCTTATTAAACTTGATATTATATAACAGATGCTGGGTGATGGAAAAGATGGCAGTTATCATCATCATCATCATCATCATCATCATCCAGTATTCTCCTCATCTCTCTGTAGCCTCCTTATTTTCAATACTGCATCATGTTCTCTGTCTGTCCCGAGTTTTCCTTCTAAATCTGAGGTGCAAGTTTGATCCTTCAACTGTCTATTTTCTTTATTTTCATTACACTATCAGGTTCTCTCTATGCCCTGAATTTTCCTTCCGATTTTAAGCTGCCATTTTCTTGCTTCAATTGTCCACCTGTGATCAGTATTAAAGATGAAACATGTTCTTTGACTAACACCTAACGGATTTCATCGCCACAGGGAAGCACTTTTGTCGTCCGAAAGTATGAAAACAATTCAGCAAACTCCTAGACAAGAAAGTAGGTGTATAACAAGAGATAACATACCGGTATATGAATAAACGCCAGATGTATTCATATATCAAAGGAAAAACACGGTGTCTCAGAGTTAATGGAGGTTAGAATATTATACATTTTTCTCTTCACAAATATATAGCCATCTCTCTCTCTCTCTCTCTCTCTCTCTCTCTCTCTCTCTCTCTCTCTCTCTCTCTCTCTCTCTCTCTCTCTCTAACTTTCAGGCAAGGAAGTTGTTCTCAGGAGAGAGGGTGATAATCCTTCTAATGTCACTTGTGTTCTGCGTTTGACTCAGGCTGGAAACAGGAAATGCATGATCCTCTGCGTCAGTTTATTTGGAACAGACCACAGTATATATCTACACAGCCTCGAACTGTCTGGTACTGTACTGTATATTATCCTTCGTAATGCCTCCTTACCGCCACTTTCCTCTCGCGTCTCAGCCATAGTTCTCCCCCTATACACATGCTACTCATTCTCCTCTTGTTTCTCTTCTATTTTCCTAGCTTCTTCTATCTCTCTTACCTCATTTCTTCTTCATTTGTTTCCTAGCTTCCCCTCCCTCTGTTTCCTCATTTCTCCTCCACTTTTTTACCTTCCCATCCCTGTTTTTCCCCACTTCTCCTCCACTTTCTTAGCTTCCTCTGGCCCCTAACACCCCGCCCCTCCTCCAGGACAAATCAGCCTTCCCCGCCCCCATCCCCGCTGACACGCTAAAGCCCTCTCACGTCATGAACTTGCTCACCGGGGCTTACTGTGTGTGTATGTGTGTGTGTGTGTGTGTGGAAGGGGTTGGCTCCATGGGTTGGCAGAGTGCGAGGGTTATTGAGTGAGGATAGGAGGGTGGTGGACTGAAGGAGGAATAAATAAGAGAAGGAGAGAAGGAAGGTAAGGGAGAGGAAGAAATGAGAAAATATGGGAAGATAAGAAGTACAAACAGATGGAGGGGAAAGATTGTGCACTATAATATTATGTAATTTTTGGCTTTTCCAGTGAAGCAAAAATCTTACTTAGTGTGTGGAAACAGTTCTAGTATCGGTACCCATCCCGGATTTGTCACCGATCCCTACACATACGACATCTAAAACATGAATGCTACTACTCCAATAAGTGTAAAATAAGACCATAACATAATAATTATATAATATGCTACAGTCAGATAACTAAGAACGGAATATATACTGTATACAGAGAACTTAAGCCCAAACAGCAGGCTTATAAAGGAACTAAACCCAGAAATAATGAAGAGCTCTTTCATATCAATTAGAACTACAGTATCATATAACACAATACATATATGATATCTTCCCCCCCCCTCCTCCCACACACACACACACACACACACACCTCCAGCATGCCATGACTATGATAATAAGACGTCACGCAATCACCTGACATATTATACACAAAAAGTAATTAATTAACTTGGACCGTAAATCAATATACGCCATCGCTGCCATCGCTATCTTCATATTCATCCATTATAACTTTCCTACTAACGCTCTTCCTTCTTCCTATAGCCTTGATAAAAATATGACTGGAAGTGAGGGAAGGGGGAGGAGTAAAAGAGGAAGAAAATGAAGAGATGTGAGAGAGAGAGAAGCTGCCACAGTATGTTATGTGCGAGGGGAAAATGATGTAGGAGAGTGAGAGTATGAGTAGGGGGAGGAGGTGTAGCCTGGGTGGGTGGGAAGCAGGTGAAAAATGAGACTGGGTGACAGAAATTGGAGTGTGGATTGAAGGTGAAGGGAAGGGAGAGAGTGGGAAAAGGAGGGGAGGCGCGTGGGGAGGGAAGCCGGGAAGAGAAACGAGAGGGATGCTGAAATATAATAGTGTATAAAAAGGTGAAATGAAAAATATGTCCTGGGAAAACTGTAGGAATGAGATGAGGAATGATGTGATGTGCGAGTGGGATGATGATGAGGGTGTGTGAGATGAATAACATGAGTGGGAGGTGATGAGGGTGTGTGAGATGAGTAACATGAGTGAGAGTAGATGAAGTGAGTGCTGCACCTGGATGTGGGATGGAACTGACGATAAAAGTTGTACGTATTCACAATAAAAACACCAAAAAGTTTTCACACACAAACAATAATACACTCAGTAGGGCGCACATTTTTCCAAGAAAAACATAACGATTGATGATCTGTCTCAATACTTCTTAATATTATAATAATTGCATCGAAACGGTTCTACTATCATCACTAAAAAATATCACACAATGATTTTAAAGATGGTAGAAGCAAATCATCAAAAAATTAATTGGTCATGACAACACATAATAAAATACATAATCAACAAAACTATCAAGATGAACTAGGCTATATCATTATCCAGTATTCTAGGAATGTATATATACTTGCGATATATACAAAAGAAAAAGTATATATCAACTTAAATCCAACATCAGTGGATATCTAACAAAACAACCAACCAACGTTACAATACAATTTCTCACTGTCTGTCAATCTGTCTGTCACACCCACACCCACACACACCCCTTGATAAGAAGCCGTCCAGTGTGATGTTTGTTTACCACGCCGAGCCGTGATGTAAGCCATACAAAGGACATGTGGGCTGTATGATTCATGGAAAACCTTAGAGTTAAAGGCGCACTAATGTATGTCTGTATGTCTGTGTCTGTATTCGTACAAATAGCCAAACACGAATAACAAATGAAAGACATGCACTGAGATGTAATATTGAAGACTATTTTGAGATAAGTGTGAAAAGTAAGGTAAAAAATATACAATATACCTGTGTACGGCATATAACTCCAAGTATAATCGGAATAGAATAGAAAGATAAGAGAGAACAAATCAGGAAATGTACACATACGATAGAAGCAGGAAAAAAAATTAAGACACGTATAAACCACAAGTACATGACACTCACCGCAAGACAGGTAAACATGACAGGTGTATAATTTATATGGTACGGTAGTCAGTTTTGGAGAGGTGTGTACAACAGGTGTGGGACAAGTGCAATTGAGGTGTACAACGGATGGAGAGGGAGAGGAAACATGTGTGAACGGCATACGGAAGGCCACATCGGACACCACCAACAAAAGGAACTCGTATAAGGGGCCAGGTGAAAGGACTTAACATCCAACAGCCTTAATTAATTTGGGTGGAGCAGAAGATTAGGTGAAATTTTGGGGGGCGATGGTGGTGATGGAAAGAAGGGAGGGAAGGAGGGAACATGGCAGAGGTGGAAGGTATATTGGACAGGGAGTGGAGCAGTGAAGGGGTCAAGTAAAATAATTGAAGGGCGAAGTGGAGACATGGGCAATGGAGATGGAACAAAGCGAGGATAGAGAGAATGAGAGACAAGAAGGATGGAGGCGAGGTAGAAAAAGGGAAGAATATAAATCACAAATCACACACACACACACACACACACATAAACAGATGAGGGTTAGTTCTTCACCATAAGAACAGTGCACAAAGCAACAATGATGTCAAGGTAGGAAGAAAATAACATGGAAAATTTACTTCTGTAAAAATAACATATATATTTTACCAATCCTCAACATTTTCAACCTCCACTACACCTAAACACTTCTAATCTGGGTTGAAGCTCAATTTACTTGCTTATTTTTAGGAGTGAACGATATAATTTGACGCTTATACACCTAATTACGGAAATTCGGTGGAGGTAATGAGACTCAACAAGCTTGCAAAAATTACTACGTGCAACATTAACATGAGCATGGAAGGCAAAGTTAGCAACAAAATGTGGTGTGCTCGAAGTCTGGTCCTTAATGATGTGAATAGTGAGTCATTCTACATTAGACCAGACCTAAATGGACCCACAATTATCATATTCTAATTTCCACTGCAGAGATATAGGCAAATTGGCTTTACTGTATAAAAACCTTAGCAAAACAACACATCATAAATAAACACAAGTATAATTATCTGCACAATCACTAGTACACACACATACAAACTACATATATGCATGTACACACCAGCAGAATGTAGACTACACCCATACCCATACACACACACACACACACACACACACTTAGCAACAGCATGATTAACTGATGGATACATGGACGACAGGGATAATGGAGAGAGGGAGATAATGGGAGCGAAAGAAACGAGGGTGAAAATTTAATGGGAGGGTAAGGTAAGAGATGGGATAGAATGGAAAGTCGTGGGGAGAGATGGGGAAAGGAGAGAAGAGGAGAGGGGACGAGAAATGAACATCAGCAAAAAGATTAGAGAAAGTGTTAAGGAGAGAAGTAAAGAGAGGGTATGGGAGACTGGACGTGAAAAGGAAGAGCTGGAGGAGGTGAAGAAGGACGCGAGGTAAGCACTGAAAATGTTTGTGAGGGAAGGAGAGAGAGACAGAGGAGGGAGATAACAGAGAACTGATTGTGTGTGATTGTGGAGGCTAAAAGGAAGGCAGGACAAGGAATGAAAACATATATCCATTATGCTGCAGAAACCACATTAGGGAAAGATGGAAAAGAATGAAACGAAGAAAAGCGGAAGAAAGGAAAGAGAAATAACGATATGTGAGAAGGAAGAAAGAACAAGGTGCGCACAAACAAGAGTAAAATGAGAGAGAGAGAGAGAGAGAGAGAGAGAGAGAGAGAGAGAGAGAGAGAGAGAGAGAGAGAGAGAGAGAGAGAGAGAGAGAGAGAGAGAGAGAGAGAGAGACGGGAGGGAGGCCAACACAGAGAGTTGCTGTTTAAAGAGTGAGTGTATTAATCTTGCAAATTAGAGGCATGCAAATTAAATGAGGCCAAGTGTCCTATGCTAATTAGAAAAATGGAGGGAGGAAATAAAATGGAGGAGGGCTTGGGGGAGGAGAAGAGGAGAGAGCGGATGATGGAGAGAGAGTGAAGGGAGAAGGAAGTGAGAGGAAGAGGAGAGAGTGAAGGGAGAAATGAGAGGAAGAGGAGAGAGCGAAGGGAGAAGGAAGTGAGAGGAAGAGGAGAGAGCGAAGGGAGAAATGAGAGGAAGAGGAGAGAGCGAAGGGAGAAATGAGAGGAAGAGGAGATATAAGGGACTGGAGAGGGAGAGACATAACTGAATGGAGAGAAAGAAGGAGAAAAAAGGTGAGAACGTGGAAAGATATTATGAGGAAAACATGAAGGGAAGAAAAAATGACAGAAAACCAAAATAAGAGGAGAAATTAGATGACAGTAAAGGAGGGAGAAAATAAAGTAAATGAGGAAAGAGCAGGAAGAGTAATGAATGAGATAATTATTGTTGAAAGGCAAGGAAAGAGTAACAAGAGAAGAGATGGGAAGAAAGATAATACCAAGGGAATTAAAGTAGAAAGTTAAATATGAAAATGACTGATGAAGAATGATTGACGTAATGTTTAATTATATAATCTGACGCATAACACGGTGGAAATTATCACTTGATCCGGATGAATGACCGGATAAGCATAATCATATATGAACTTTACATCTAATAAAAATACTGCTCAAATGATGTCTGTTACTGTTACTTCATGCATGATGAAATATAATTACATTAATCCTAACCTATTCTTCACACATAATTAATCCCTCCGAGGAAATGTGTACAGACGGTAAAAAAAGTATCGGAACCCTTACATTGAAAATAAATATTATTCTCCATATAGTGTTTCCAATATATTTTTTTTAATGACTGTACATATTCTGTGTTCCTGGAAAGTCATGTGTGGGGATGTAACCTTATTCGCTCTATAAGTTTATATGTTTATGTTTTATGACATTTTGATCAACGAGAAATGTTCTTTGAGTAAGGTTATGTGGGAGAAACCTCTATTATTTATGTGTGAAATTTTATTACAACTATCTTGTTCTATATCACACTTTAACCTTTGCATGCGAATATTTCTTTAACATCTTCGCAAGCAAAATTTAAAATGAACTATAACGATGTGTAAAACTTCAGAATAAGTTTATATTTGAAATCTCATGACAATATGTGCTGTGTGTACAAATATTTTTCAAATCATCCATCATATTAGATATTTCATGACAACCTCTGTGTATGAAATATCAAGCACAAAGAAAACTTGCTACCGAAAAGTCGCGTGGGAAATTTTACGCATTAAAAGTTATGCCCAAAACTCACCCGTGTAAAGTTTGGCAAGAAGTGTTGCAAATGGTAAGTTGCGTGAATCCTGCCCCTCTGGCGAATCCTACCTCGCTTCCTCTAGAATTCTGACCCCCTTCAAAAATATATTTTCTCGTTCGCCTAATACACACACTACTTCTTTCTTTTTGGTTTGATTAGGCTACCTCCTTCTTATATCCAGCTCCCTCCTGCTGCCCTCTCGCACCTCAATCTACCTTTACATCACAAGCTACACTCTCACTTTCCTTACCACTCACCTACCACCACAACCGTCACGCACATCATCCCACGCACACACACACCAAACCCCTTTACACCACACACACACACACCAAACCCCTTTACACACACACACACACACACACACACACACACACACACACACACGTCATTTTTACTTCAATGCCAAATTCCCACACGACACTCTGAACACCCTACACCCCACACGACACCAGACCACACCTCACCACACCACACCCATGCACATCCTTTCCCCACTCACGTACTCTACCCCAGGCCAGCCACCCCGTGTGATATTTCCTTCACCTGGATATACGCCTCATAAAAGAGTGAAATATATAATAACAAAATATATATATAGGCCTATGTATGTATTAAATATATTTGTAGAAAAATGTAGAAAACCGAGCGAAATTTTACGAGGAATATTAATATTAAAAGTGAAAGAGAAACATGGAAAGGAAGAAGGGAGAAGAGAGGGATGGAATGGAGGATTAGAAAAGGGATGGAAGGAAAGAGAGAGGGAGTATAAGGATATAGAAAGGACACAAAGAGGAAGAACGAGTAAAGAAGGAAGTGAAACAGGAAAGAATGGTTGAGTATAAAAGACTAACATGGGAAGGAAGGACAGAATTCCTCCATGGGACGGATAATTCGAATAATATTAAAATTTACTGCTATAGCCCTGCCGTGCAAAGCGTGTGCAAATATTCCGTTTTAAAAAGCAGCTACACTAACTGAAAATCTATACCAGTTAGTAAAGTGTATCCGGCTGAAAAAAAAAAACATACATAACAGTACGGATAAAAATTCCTATGTGCATCTTTACTAAGTAATTACATATTTACAAACTTATATACACATATATATATATATATATATATATATATATATATATATATATATATATATATATATATATATATATATATATATATATATATATATATATATATATGTGTGTGTGTGTGTGTGTAACGTGAGTATATATGCCCAGCGTTCCTATAAACTGGAAGCTAAAACAGAGAATGGCAAAAATTCTCTTTCGCCACGAATATTTTCTAGGTGTGAAATCAAGCGTGTCTATTACAGCACGGTCCGACACACATCCAGCAGGGGGGGGGGGGGGGGGGGTTAACAAGGGGGAGGGGAGGGGAAGGGGAAAGAAATAGATAAGTCATTATACTACATAGGGAAAGAGAAAACGCAAAGGGTACACACACACACACATACACTTTTTACTTTTTACTCATGAAATCATTGACTCATTCATATAAAAGCCCTTCCCATTCACTCCAATACCCACTCATACGCCTGGTCATATTCGCTGTTATAACGACACTCCCTCGACGTTTGTACAGTAAGGTCTATGTATTCTCTCTATCAATAATAACCAAAGGACTCACTCGCTCCAACCAGGCAGCCTATACTCACGGCAATATCAACACTCCTCATTTCTCTCTCACTCACTCACTCTCTCTCTCTCTCTCTCTCTCTCTCTCTCTCTCTCATATCCCAGCATCTTACCACTCCCCTACCTTGCCCTACTTCCTCTCTCTCCCTCACTCACTCACTTACTCATATCTGGCCTCTTCACTCAGCCTGCCTCGCCCTCACATACTCTGTCTCATCCAGTCCTTGTCTGTCTCACTTGCTCCCCAATTACACACACCTTCTTGCACTCATCCCGGCAACGGTACGGCTGCATTCCTCCCAGAGTGTGTAGTGTGTTATATATATTTATATATACATATATACACAGAAGGTATATACGTATTCACGTATGTATGTTAGTATATAAGCCAATGTAAGTATGTATAATTAATTCCGCGCATGTAAAAGCAAGATACTTGATGAGCCTCGATACACAAACAATGGGAGCAAAGAGGATTATAAACAGCAAGTTGCTTCTCTCACATCAGCAGGTCCATTATCAACAACCATATCCTACACACGCTGGGTACAGAAAGCCATCGTACACAATGAAGGAGTTTGTGATGCTTTGGGGACCTGGAAGTTAATGATTCCTCCAAACTATGTCTGTAAACTGACTTTGCCCTGGTGAGGGCTGGTTCTATCCAGAAATGAGGAATTTGGCACCTTCTACCACACCCTGGCCTGTTCTGTAAAAATTTCCCCTGCGTTATTGTGTTAGGCTGAGACGGTGTGTCTCATCTATGTACTTAGAGCTGTACGTGGGTTGGTAAGCAAGCACGTATAAACACTATTGAAAGTTTCCCAAACTTTTCCAAAACTGTAATGACCGTAAAAATGTTCTTATGACGTTTGGAGGCACTGAAATTTAATAATTAACCTTTAGTTACCAGTATAGATATAGATGATCATATAGATGCATGTGTGTGTGTTAGGTTAGGCTCATTTGTTAGCTGCTTGGAAATATATATTCATGAGGGGTACTTAATATAAATGAGAAACCAGTGAATATCCATGTATGGGTAAAGGTTTTTACGAACACATATTTTTGCGTGATATCATACGTACAGCCACAATTAAATTACCACCGACACTTTCCTTCCATCGTGCAAATAAATCAGTATCATATAAAAATATAATCATACAACACCTTACGTCAACTCAACCCCCTCAATTATTACTTTGAAGTGCTGCAAAATCATACACTTGTTGTTTTTTATTAGCAAGATATTTACTACGGTGGATGGAAAGTGTGGGTGGATACTGTATTTGATTGTGACTGTACGTGTTAGGGAAAGGGAACAAAATGACACAATACATGCATCAGTAATGGATTATTGCCGCCCGTCACGCAAGGATGGCAAGACTGTGTGTGTATGTGTGTGTGTGTGAAAGAAAGAGAAAGAGAGAGAGAACAAGGACAAGTATGTGTACAGTAGTCGGTATCATAAGTAGGAGAGAGAGAGAGAGAGAGAGAGAGAGAGAGAGAGAGAGAGAGAGAGAGAGAGAGAGTTTATCGTAGCAAGTTCTTCCACGAGGCTGAATACTCGCTGCTGCAATATTCATTTACCTAATCATTAATTCATTCATTCATTGATTTACCTTCCCAGATGACTTACTAACCTACGTAGGAAAGTAAATAAAGGAATATCATTATGTAACTTTAATATATCAGTTTAAATCATACTATTATAAAGTAGTCATGTTTAAACTTGAGTGTAAGCTTTGTTTTAGTTAAGCACAAGGAAATACGAAGAATATGAGCACCATGCTTCCAGGATGCATGAAAACACACCCACGGACGAGCAGAGAAACATACATACACACAGCTAAACGGGCACTGATACTCATTCAAGCAAACCTGCATCAAAACGCTGATGTCAATGATAATGTTGACAAATAACACACAAACAGACAATACAGAAGAAGATAACTGTCAGGAGTCACTTCCTATTTGTCGCATCAGTAAATACTTATACAACTTGCACGTAGATGAATACAGTAGTAAACATGGAACTATGTAAATTATTGCTGGTTATACATACTTGGGTATTCATGTCCGATGGTGAGTAACATAACACACACACACACACACACACACACACACACACACACACAATCATACCCTAGCCATACATATGTGTACATATAAATAAATATTCAAGGGTTCATACAGACGAACCCAATCTTGCGACATTTCAAGAAATTACAGACACACACAAGCACACACAAAAAATAAACAAGTTGTGAGGCCGGGGCGTTGTGGTTGCTTACTTACGCACACAAACAAACAAAGTACCAAACAGGCTGATTGGCTGGCAGGCGGCACCTTGTTTACTCACCTGCAAAAGAAAGAAAAAAAACAAATCAATTACCATCACGTTAAAAGAGAGGGAGTAAAGGTTAATGTGAGAGAGAGAGAGAGAGAGAGAGAGAGAGAGAGAGAGAGAGAGAGAGAGAGAGAGAGAGAGAGAGAGTGTGTGTGTGTGTGTGTGTGTGTGTGTGTGTGTGTGTGTGTGTGTGTGTGTGTGTGTGTGTGTGTGTGTGTGTGTGTGAGGTCAACAGGGAGAGGGAGTGAGTGGGGTTTGAGTCCAATAAGACGAGGAAGGAGGAGGAAGTGCGAGAAAAAGCAGGGAGAGGAAGGAAGGGTGAAGGAAGGCAAAGCGAAGAGGAGAGTCAGGGAGAAGAAGAGAGGGAGTGGAAGGAAAAGGCAGGGTGAGGGAGAGTCAGGGAGTAGTAGGGAGCCAGTGAAAGGGAAATGCAGGGTGAGGGAGAGTCAGGGAGGAGTAGGGAGGGAGTGGAAGGGAAAGGCAGGGTGAGGGAGAGATGCAGGGAGAGGGAGTATAAGGAGGAAATGGAAGGGAAAGGCAGGGAGAGGGAGTGCCGGGGAGAGAAAAGCATAAGGAGGGAGGGAATGGAAGGGAAAGGCAGGGAGAGAGAAATATATGGAGGGAATGGAAGGGTGAAGGTATGGAAGTAAGTAATATGAGTGAGGAGGAAGGGAAAGAAGAGAGTCAAGAAGGGAGTGGAAGGTAAGATGAAAAAGGGAAAGGAAAAGTCAGGAAGGGAGAGACTGCGAGACGGGAGAGGAGTGAAAGGAAGGAGGATGAAACAGCGAGAGAAACTGAGAGGAAGAGTAAGGTAGAGAGAGGATGAGAGAGTTGGGAAGGGAGGGGGAAGAGAGGAATCAAGCCAGAAATCTGTATTCATGAGAGTCAGAATGTCGGAGAGGCTGTATGCATGTCTGAGTGTGAGTAAGAATGCATGAATGTTTGTATGTATGCAATATGTATGCCTGTTCATCCATGCTCTACATTACGACGCATCGCTCCTACATTATGTGTTGTTAATTCCACTGAGATATAGCTTATTTTAAACTTTCATACATTTACATCATTTAGAGAAAGTTGAAAGTGGCGTGAGTCGAGTATAATGCCTCATGTTAATTGTATTCAGAGGATTTAGTAACACGGGTTGGTGCAGCCATGGGTAGGGATCATGTGGCTGGTTCTCCTTAACTATAGATCTAGGTTAATGGTTTGCCTTTGATTACACTGTATAATAATTTGCTATACTGGACCATTGGTAAACATAACCCTTATGGAGCGTAGGCCAAACTTATTCGTAGACTATCGGTGAAGTCTTTTTAATTTTGATCTAACTGCCATGACCAATTGTGAGTTTAAAGAAAGTTTGTGTACCTATAAATAGTTACATTATTATAACGTATGTCTTTCTTTTTTATTCGTTTTCCCCTCATCCCTTCTTTCCCTCATTTCTGCCAGCGTCGTGTCGTACACACTCATATTTTTATATATATTTATTTTCCTCATCTTTCTCCTCTATTTTCTTACCTACATTTCCTCCGACCTTCTTATCATCCGTCTCCTGTCTTCTTACCACACCTCGCCCCTTCCTCCTCCCTGTCTCTGAGAACACTGAAGGGTAACTAATTAATTTCTTCCCTCTGTAATAAATCACACACACAGAGAGGGTCGCGTCAACCTATCCAACCTGTCTCCGTTTCAAAATGTCACTTGTTCCTAGTTATTTCCTTAACCCTAATAATAATCAAATTCCTTCTACTATTTCCATTGTTCCCCGGATATCAGAACCCAAATCAAGCCATTCTCTTTGTTATTGTTTAACATTAAACTGTATATCAGTGGGGGTCGATATACTGGTAGCTATGGAAGGCGTAATTGTTATTTATAAGTGGTTGTTTAAAATAATCCAACAAATAGTAAAGTAAGTGTCCTCTCCTATAGTTAGATGTTATTCCCTCCTTCATCTCTTCTGGTTCCATCTATATATTCCCTCCTGGTTCACTCTTCTTGCCGGGTTCCTTCTCCTCCATATCTTTTGTATTCCTTTCAGGCTTACTTCCCTTTTGTGCCTACGTATGGTATATAGGCCTACCTTTACTCCCCAATTTACTTATCTCCACCAATCTCTCTCTCTCTCTATCTCTCTCTCTCTCTCTCTCTCTCTCTCTCTCTCTCTCTCTCTGCATTATTTAAATTTCATTATGGGTTCCCTTCTAATAGCTGTCAATTATCCTGTACAATTAAAAGTTCATAACGAGTGATGAGGTGGAGATCTGCATATATATTCACATACCCAAAACATTCTTTACTAATATTCGAATATCCCATTACACTTTTCTTGCTCTTTCTGAAACTTCCCAAAAATATTCCTTGACGTGAGAGCTCTACGCAATAATAAAGGAATTTATCATACGCCCTCCTGGCTAAGCTTCTTCTCAGTCTCTCCTTCTCTCCACAGCTCGGGCTTATTTTTATTCTTGCGCCATTAACAATAGGCTAATTATATTTTCATTTTGCTCGGATACAACCAGGCGATTTTACTTGTCGGATAAAAGCCCTCCTGACGATTACAGAATGAATATAATTTTGTTAACCATAAACCTACACATGATATAATCTGTATATTGTTGGACTAATGCAAACTATTCCAATTTTCACAGGACCCCCCCCACCCTCTCCATCATTCATGAGTCATGGCGACAAATCTGGTCCCAGTCTTCCCTCTCTATTGTCTCTAAAAATTTCCTCAACTGCAACCAAGCCTTTTTAAACCATGCAACCTTTCCAACTTGAGCAATTCAGTCAATACTAAACAGCTGTGAAGGTTTGCAAAGCTATATACACAAACCCGGTACCGTAACACTCATAGTTGATATCTGGCCAGAGGGATATGATATGACCAGATTATATAGGTAAAATTTCAGCCTACAGCGTCACTGACCACTATGATAAATTGGTCTATATTTTCATGGTTAAGTTCGGGTACCATCGGTGGTCACCCATAGGTCCTTGATCATGCAGCTTTGTGGTAGATTTTGATTGTTCAAATTATCCAAGACCGATTTTTTTCTAGTCATTGGAATAATTGCCAATACCAGACAATTTTGGTACGCCCAATGATGCTCTCTCTCTCTCTCTCTCTGTCTGTCTGTCTGTCTGTCTGTCTGTCTGTCTGTCTGTCTGCCTGCCTGTCTGTCTGTCTCTCTATGTCTGTCTGTCTGTCTCTCTCTCTAACATTGCTTCACCTCCATTTTTCACAAAGGAATTTTCATACACTCTCTCACTTTACTCACACCCACTCTAACTCACACACTTCCTCTCACGCTGTACACAAACACTATATTTTCTTCTACTACTACAAACCCTTAACCTCTCCATTTACACACCTACATTTCCTCAACCCTCCCTTTCCCAAACCACCACCACAGTATATACAATGGGCCTCACGAATTCGTATACACCACAGTGACATCAAGGCTTCGTAACAAGTAGAACATTTAGTACATTAATTTCCTAACACTAAACTTTTGTAGTAATGTTATCTGGGTAATACTTGAATCCGTCAGCAGAACAATGCCTACAGTATGTACAGAATGAAGTCCCCTCTTAACCAATGCTCTGTGTACGAATTCCTGAAGCCGACTGTACTTCCACTCAAATTACTTCCGTTCTGTCACTCTTAAAACACATTCCCACAACATTTTTATTTCCCCTCGGAGTATCTTACATCATTCTAACATCACATCCCATTCTAACAATCCTCCACCTCAATCATTTCACTACATTATTCCCTTGTCATTCCTTCCCTAACAGAAAAATAATTCTCACTTTCACTCTCACTTCATTACTCCTACGTACAGTATACTAACTACACTCACTCAAATATTTCCCCTTTCATTATTTCCACTATATATACATCCCCCAGCCTTACAGTACACTCTCCACCACTCCACCACATTACTCCAACACTCCTAATTATACGAACAACAACAACAACTACTCAAACGTTCACCCTTCATCATTTCCACTATACATACATCCCCCAGCCTTATACTCTACACCACTCCACCACATTACTCCATCACTCTCTACCTCCCTCACTCCCTCACTCACATCAGCCATCCCTCTCCTTACTTCATTACAGCTCCACTTCCACAATTTCCGTTTTCTTCCTACCGTTCCATTTCCCGACCCTCACTTTTAACATTACAAAGTTTCGTCTATTTCATAAAGGGCCTGACACAGCAGTGGAATAATTGAGACGTGAAACGCAAAGTCAGCAAGAAGTTAAGATGCCCAGATTATATTAAGAGAACTAAATGAAATCACAGCTCCAACAAATGACACACCAAAACAAAAAGAAATTAACATAATGGAAAAATAATAAATACTGCCAATAGCACACACAGAATTGCAAGAAAATAAAGCAACAACAAAAAGGAAAATATACAACACAAACAACAAGTCCCTGCTAACCAACTCGAAAACGAAACACTAAACACAAACACGAACTTTTCTGAAAACTTGACAAGACATGAAGAGTGTGGTGCAATCATTATAGAGCAATACAACAAACGTACACAAACAGACGCACATACTGGGACACGTAATAGTGACAAAGTAAACAATGCAGACACTTTTTATTTATTCCGTCAAAAATAACGATACTATAACACAGTTCAATACAATACAACCTTACAGGAAGAAAACTAAAGCACACACACACACACACACACACACACACACACACACACACACACTGACAACAACATGGAGAGGGTAAATCAATAACATGACAGAGGCTTCGGATCAAAACAACCAACAGAACACACACACACACACACACACACCGGAAATAATACAAAGTTAATCAACAATACACATGCGCCCAAAGAAGTACACACAAAGCATCAAAACAACAACAACAACAACAACAATAACAACAAGAACAAGGTGAATCAACAACATGACCGAGGGTTGGCTTCAAAACAACCCCTAAAATGTAGTCTCATCACTCTGCCACCCACGATCCCTCCACTCCACCCTGTCCACGTAAACACACACCACACCAACGACACAAACTGGCTTACACTTTTAGAGAACCAAGTAAACACAAAGCAGTGGACAAACAGTGATCATTAAAATAGACGATTTAAATATTGAAAACAGGACAAACATATATAGAAGTAATCCTAAGACAGTACAGGACAAACAGACATGTTATTACACACTAGACAAGAGAATTGGATGCACACACACACACACACACACACACACACACACACACACACACACACACACACTGTAAACAGGAAGGACATATGTGCTATCACACAGTCACCAGGCTATACGACAAAAAACTATCCAATCTTGATACAAAGCCAAAAGGGATAAAACATCTTGGACAAACAACCAGGAAAGGTATTGAGAAGCCAACAAAAACAGTGAAGGAGAGTCTACCGGGAGGAGAGGAGTGGATGAAAAGGCTCAGGACATCCAGAGCCCGCCTGAGGAAGGGACGGAGGGATGAGTGGATGGAGGAAGGTTGAAAGGGGAGAAGGCTAGTGAAGTTTGAGTGGAGAGGTGACATGAAGGCCGGAATGTTGATGGGGAGGGGTGTGACATGAGACAAGAGATGACAGGAGGTGATGGGTGTGACATGATGCAAAAGATGACATGAAAAAGGTGAGACAAGGAAAGGGTGTAACACGTTGAAAATTATATATGTGATAATAATGACAGTTTAATGCAAGAAAGTTACCATATCCTGAACACGATAATATAATAACTAATTCGTTATTTTAGGAATCAAAGAATTTTTCAGAGAATTGTGGGCAACTGACTGCTGCAATCTCTGGCAAACATCGAACCAAACCAACTAAATTAGGGTAATGTTTCGTGACATAGTTTTCAGAGTAATCGATAGTCTCCATTTCACCTACATCAGCACAGATCCTTTAAGGGTTTTAAATGAAAAGTCGAGGTCAGAGGAAACACAAGATACTGTGAACCGAGTGAAGCGAAACCAACTTAAAGGTGAAATTACTCGTACACCATTCACATTCAGCAACATCAGGAGTCCGCCAAGCAAACATAAGATACACACGCTTAAAGGTGATATAGCCTTTACGGAACACCAACGACTGGGATGTATTACTCAATATGTAATTCTTTTCACTTGGCTATTATTATTCTCATTATGATTGTGTGTACAGGTGATGTAATGACAACTACGTCATGATGGCACATAACTGCAGTGATTATCTCTGTTACACTGGTCATATTCAGCCTGTGCAGAGTTATATACAACCACTTTCCAGGAAACATGACTACTTCATCATCTAGGTGGCCACAGTTACTTCCTTCAAGTCCCAGCCAACAGCTCCGTAAATATTAGATTACTACGGCAAGTTATCCATCTCTTATCAAAGATAAAAACATAACTTCCAAGTTTCTGAGACATTAAAGATTAAAAACTTGTTTCCCCTTTGACACTAATGACCTCCCCAAGAGTTGTCACTTTCTCTTCTCATACAGTAAATCAAAGTTTAAGACTCAACATGGAAATAGTTCAGCTCAGGGTAACAGCTGACGTCACCTTCAACGTCAACTCTGTTTGCCGTACATACATATAGATGCCAGTGAGCCTTTGAAATACAGTACTGCGTAAGAAAAAACTTATAGTTTTTTTATTATCTTAAAAATCATACTACCGGGGACAGCAATTTTATCCGTAAACTGGGGGCTCCGAATTCCTCCAAAATATTACTTGAAATTAACAACATTAGCATACATCCTGTTTTGTGGCACAAGGTGGAGGATTCTGAAGCTTCTCGTTCACCATAAAAATGAATCCAAAGGCTATACATACCGGTACAGTATAGGCTAAGTCCAAGAAAATACATACCGGTACAGTATAAGTCCAAGAAAATCCCTCTTCGATATGCCTGGTGTGGTTAATACGTCACTCTTACTCGAAAGACCCCATGCATACGAACAATAATAGTAAACATGGTAAAGATAAAGATAAAAATGGTAATAATAGTAAAAAGAACACAGCAATAATAAACTTACTGATCTGAATAGAAGGCGAAAGAAGAAGGGATACAAACGGTAAGAAATGAGAATTCATGAAGAAAACGAAATTTAAAAAGAAAATGAAACAAAGAACAAAATAAAATAATTACGATGAGAAAGCCAATATAAAAATCTGATCAAAGCAAATAAAAACATGTCAAAAATTGAGACGAGCATAAAATGTATAGCAAAAGCGAAGAGAAAGGAAAGGGAAAGAGACAGACAGAAGCTTGAATAAGGAAGGGGAGAAAAAGACAAAATTTAATGGAGATAGGAAGGACAAGGAAAAAATAAAAGAAATGCAAGTAGAATTGGAGGAGGGGGGCGGGTGGAAAAAATGAGAGAGAGAGAGAGAGAGAGAGAGAGAGAGAGAGAGAGAGAGAGAGAGAGAGAGCAGAGTTACAGAGAGCGGTATAACATTACTACAAAAATCCCAAAACTTGAAAACGTTCAATAATACTTTTAAAAATAAGAACTCTACAGGAATATATACATTAGTCAACAATTTTTTTTATCAAGGAGGTAGCTTAATCTCTCTTTCATCCTCCACTCCCTCGACAACGGAATAGCATCTTACAAGACTCCTAACTGGTCCACTGCCTAAGCTATTATAAGGGAACGTATGTACGGTATTCACTGGAAAATCATACATAGGCCAGAGAAAACATTTAGCTGATCTGGATTTTCACTCGCTGACTTCTTGTGTTGTTTATCCTTATCTGACGCTCATCTTACATCACTAACGTCAGACATTTCTTTAGTGTTTTTACCTTGATGGGGAAGACGGAAAGAAGAGATAAAAACAAACTTAATTGGCACTGGGTAAAAGGGAATAATAAAAGATGTAGAGAAAGAGGAGGATAAGGAATAGTGAGGTCAGAGCGCTATAGGTAGGGGAAAAGGGGATGGAATGAGAAGGGAATGAGAAACAAGGAAAGGAAGGAAACTGAGTGTTGGCCGGGGGAATGGTGATGAAAATGAAAGGAAGCAGGGGAGTGGGAAGGTAAGGATAAGGTGAAAAAAGGAGGGAGAGGTGTGGGGAGGGAGATAGGTGAGGGGAGGAAGGGTCGGTGAAGAGAAAGAAAATCCTGAAATATTTGGGTATAAAGTGACGCTGGAAATTCCTTTGGATAGCTGTTGGGGGAGTGGAGCACTGGGGAAGGGAGGAAGAAGGGGAAGGGAGGAAGAAGGGGAAGGGAGGAAGAAGGGGAAGGAAGGAAGAAGGGGAAGGGAGGAAGAAGGGGAAGGGAGGAAGAAGGGGAAGGGAGGAAGGAGATAGGAAGAGAGAAAGGGAGAGAGTCCGGAAAAGTATTAAAGAAGGAATGCAACAGAAGAAATGGGAGAAAGGGTAAAGACAGGCAAGAAAGGTAGGTCAAGGACAGGAAAGTTAAAAGAGATGATGCATATCAAGATAATAATAAAAAAATCCCCTTCCTCCTTTTTCACTTTTCCTTCTCTCACTCCTTCACCCTTCCCTTTCCTTCCCTTCTAAACTTGTATCCATCACCCTTCTTCCCTGGACACACAGCTCCCCCCCCCCTACCCCCTCCTACTCCCAACACGCACCGTCCAACTCCCAATCCGACTTGTGTTTTATGTCACTACAACCCAAGTCAAGTTTTGGCAGAGTCGGCGACGATCACGACAGCTCCTTGGACGCAAAATGTTGGTGAATGGTGAAGAAGGAAAGTATAATATAATCTTATTCATTCTTGTGACACAAACTTTGAAAAGATATGTATGAAAAAAAAACAAAAAAAACATATACCTTGTAATTCATTCTTGTGACGCAAACTTTGAAAGATATATATATATAAAAAACCACACACATACACTTTGTAATTCATTCTTGTAACGTAAATATTTGAGAGATATGTGATCGTAAATAAAACACACCTTGTAATTCATTTTTATGTAAGTGATGAATGAGGAAACATATACCTATTTTATTCGTGTCACAAAATGTTGGTGAGGAATAAAAAAAAAAAAATTCACACAGCGTGGCAAGAATTAGTTAGGATAAGTGTTTGATAACTTGAACATCAGCTTGGTTTCCTCAATCACATCCTCCTCACACTTTTCCAATGCCACCACCAGACCACGAGTAGGCCTACATCTGATATTTCCCCACCACACTTCCATTCTATTACAAACTTTCCTACATCATCACACCCTCGCTCACCATAACTCCAGTCTCAACCTTAACCCCACATCTGTCCACTCCAAACACACCATCCCATAATATTTCACACATCCACTCGATAACTTACTTTCCTTCATCATCACATGCACTCATTCACCATAACACCAATACCCCATAATCCCAAACTACATTTCAATAAGCCATCACAAATTGTTCCACCTTCCACCAAGAGCACACGTCAACCACAACACACTCCCACCACACGTCAACCACAACACACTCCCACCACACCAACACTATCACACTACTTTCACACTACACCGACACGTCACGTCCCCACTCACACTATCACCAGCAAATTTAATCAAGATAAACAACAACAAGGTCGATGCTGGTAACACTATGGCTACACTCAGGTTAATGAGTCTCTCATCAAATATCGCCTCGTGTATCTAATCATCTCTCATAAAGTTCAGATGACTAATGATATGACCGGATGCTGGGTGAGAGAAGTGTGTGTGGCGGCACCCCTGTCAATGAAAGAGCAAAAATAATGGTGTGAAAAATATATAAATGCTTATAGCCTATTTGAGTGTGTGTGTGTGTGTGTGTGTGTGTGTGTGTGTGTGTGTGTGTGTGTGTGTGTGTGTGTGTGTGTGCAGCATACCGTACAGAACAGTACATACTGCTATATATATCGTAGTTATAAGATATACAATCGGCAGCATAAGTTCGCTTCATTTCCACCTTCGTATGTATGAGCCTATACAGTGATGTTGTAACAATTTCAATGGAGAAATGAAAGCTATTCTTCTCATTTGGCAAATTACAAAATATTGTTGTTAGAATACAAACTGTTTCAGATTAGCATTATTTTAAATACATGAGATGGATGCGAATTTATGCTGCCGGCTGTACATAGAAGCAAGAATAGGATATGAGGATATAATGAGGGAGGCAGCACGGGTGGGTGTGGGGGGGGGGGGAAGAGGCAAGGAGGCCTTGGAAAGACATAAAAGAAAGGCAGGGGTGGGGACAAAAGGCGCGTTATTTAATACGTGAATAATGGGGAAGGAAAGGCAGCTACGAGGAGTAAATTGAGACGAGGACTAGAAATGGGAGAGAACGGGGAATAACAAGACACACACACACACACACACGCACACACACACACACACACATAACAAACTCAGGAGGCATCAACCCAATCTACAGTAGACTTTTCTTGCATCCTCATCCAGTTAGTACCCTCAGTCTCTCTTCTAACCATAAACTATATCTAGCATTCCTTTCTTCCACGCTAGGCAATTCTTACTCGTTTCTATCCACCATCTTCATCCTTCCACCTCTACTATATACCTTCCACTCCACCTCCATCAAGCCTCACTCTACTCCGCTACCCATCCCTTTATTTCCACTCCTGCGTTCAAACTCTCTCGGGACCACCATGGGATTGGGTGATGATGAAGGGTGATGGGAATGATGCTGCTGTGAGATTTGTATGGAGGTGTTGATAAGTGTGGTGGTGTTGGAAGTGATGTGTGAGTGTGTCGGTGATGGTGATGAAAACTGTGGTGGTGGAGGTGGTGGTGTAGGTGGTGGTGGTGGGAGGTGGTGGTGGTGGAGATGGTCGTGGTGGTGGTGGAGGTGGAGGTGATTATGAGTTACCGATGCAATATGAAATTCGAAAGTTGCAGAAATGGTGACTATAATTGTATTCATAATGAGAGTGGTGGTGTGTAGGCGACTGAAATTGTGGTGGTGGTGAGATGGAAATAAAAATTGTGAAAGTAGTGGTGGTGGTGAGATGGAGATAAAAATTGTGAAGATGAATTTAGTGGTGATGGTGAGATGGTGATAAAAATTGTAAAGGTGGTGGTGGTGGTGGTGAGATGGTGATAAAAATTGTGAAGTTGGATTTGGTGGTGATGGTATGGTGATAAAAATTGTGAAGAAGGTGGTGGTGGTGGTGGTGCCGGCGTGTCTAGGTTGGGGTGATAAAAATATGGTGATGAAGGTGGAAGTGAAAGGCCTTTCTGTGGATCTGGCATTATGGAATAACTTTGGAATGGAAAATGTGTGTGTGAAGAGGAGGACATTTGGAGAGGGATGACAACGGGTCTGAAGGGAAGAGGGAAGAGGGAAGGGATCAATAAAATGTGGAACGAATCTGAGGGAAGAGTAATGTAAAGGAAAGAAGATATACAGTATAGGAATGAAAAGAAAGAGAGAAACTTTAGGGAAAAGAAATGATGAAGCGGTAGGAATGAGAAGAGAATAAATGGAGCCTAAAAAAGCGGTAGGAATGAAATGAAGGTGAGTGTAAGGAAAGACTAAGAATTAATATTGGAGGATTTGGAAAAAATTAGTCAGGCAAGAAAGAAAAGGAAAAAAACAAACAAGAAATAAGAGTGAACTAATGGGAAAGTGGAAATGAAAGATAAATTATGAAGGTGACAGACTAAAAAGTGTGAAAGAAAGAATGAAGAAAGGAAGAAGAGCAAAGACAAGAGATAAGGGTATAGATAAAAAGTGTGGAAGAGAGAGATATGTGATGATAAATGGTAGAGAGGAAGGAAAGGTATTACTCACAGACGTAATAAACACCTTAATGATGCTAATAACCAGCTAGACAGACGGAAGTGATAGAAGTCTTAAAATAGTTAATACCTCCATAAAAGCCAGTTAACGTATATCAGGGTATATAATCATATGTATTGGTGAGGTTAATGGTAGGTATTAATAAGGAAGGTGTAGCCTAATCAGTAGGATTGATATTATAATATTGATCACCATACTATAAAATACCAAAAACTCTTACACTTTTTATTCACCATGGTCTAGGCATCTTTGAGAAGGTAGGTGACCCTGCAGTGAATTATAACAACATCCTCAATTTGGCAAAGTTTAATATGAAAGAACACTGATACAATATTGAAACACTGCTATAGAGTATTCTAAGTTTTTGTCTTATAACGAAACACATCAAAGACTGAGTAAACTATGTAATGAACTGCCTTCAACTCATCTCACTTTGATGAAAAAGTCGTAAAAATAAACTATACACATCGTCAAATGACTTGATTATCCTTAATAATAAGTAGGGGCTGTAAAGATTCACACATCTACTGAATGCCGCCTCCGAAAGCGTAGTAAGTGAAGTAACGCTTCCTCATATGAATGGTGATGAAAGTGGTGCTACTGTATGCTATGGTGAAGTTGTGCACGGTGAAGTAAAGTTTGTAGCAGTTATGGCGACTGAGACTGTGGTAGTGGCGGCAGTGACTGTGTTGGCTGTGGTAGTGTGTCTGTGGTGGTGGCTGTGGCTGTGGCATGGCGGCGGGGGGGAAGATGTGTAATATACGGCTCCTGTGATGACCAGCGGAGCGGAAACAGATAGGAAGGGAAGGAGAGGGATGAGGAGAGGGATGGTGACAGGGGTGAGGAACGGGATGGGGACAGGGATGTGGAATGGGTTGGTGGGGACAGGGATGTGGAATGGGTTGGTTGGTTGGTGGGGACATTAATGAGGAATAGGATAGAGACTGGGATGGTAAGGGATTAGGAATAGATACAGTAATTATGACAACCGTAAAGTCCTGGCCTTGAGGAGTTCATATGGGTAAGATTTTATTTTTGTTCAGTGTGCTCATTTCTATATATATATATATATCACATTCAATGCTATTTCCATGGAACATATTGGTGTATAATGAAGGAAAACTATAATTTTCTATTGTAACAATTAAGTTGACGAGAAACAATATTCACAATGAAAGTAAGGACTTATATTAATTTAGGCAAGTATGTAAAGGTACGAACGGTGGGAGAAGAAAGAAATGACGAGAGTAATGGGATGCTGACTGAGAGAATGCCAAGGACACTGATACCTGTGGTGGTATTGTTAAAACTGGTGTGTCTTGCTTTCACTAGTTCTTCCAGCAGTATTATGACAACGAGAGGAACTTCTTATAAAATCATATCCTGCATAGAAACAGCTGCGTTACCGTTCTCTGGTCTACAGTCCTGGTAATCTTTTTTATCTGAATATAAGATGGGAGCTGGTGGGAGTACTTGAGGGAGAATAGAGGGGATAAGATGAGAGGGAGAGGATGGAGGGAGAATAGAGGGGTTAAGATGAGAGGGAGAGGCTGGAGGGAGAATAGAGGGGATAGGATAGGAGGAAAAGGTTTGAGTGGATGTGATGGGAGGGAGTAGATTTGAGGGGAAAATGGGATGAGATGGGAGGGAGAGGTAAAGAAGGAAGAGATAGATAACAAGGGAGAAGTTTGTAGTGGGAAGGGAGAAGACAGGTAACGAGCCTAAAGGGAGTCATGAGGTATAAGGGAAGGTCAGGGATAGTTAGGGGTTGGGGAAGGTCAGCGATAGTGAGGGGTTAGGGAAGGTCAGGGAGAAAAAAAAAAAGGAAGCATTGAAAATTAAAGAAGAAAGGGGTGTGCATGACAACAGGTATGGGAAGACAAGTTGCAGGCAGATTGTTTTAGATATGCTTGAAAGAGATGCGAAAATTGTGAGGAAAAAGTAACAGGTGAGAAAAGGATAGGGGATAGAGGAATGGAAGGAACACAAGGGAATGGATGGAGGATGAAGGAACGGACGAAGAATGAGGGCAAAGGATGGAGAAAGTGTAGAAGAGTGGATGAGAGGAATGAAGATGGATGAGGGCAAGTGAAGGGAATGAGGGAGAGAAACGGGAAAAGGTAAGGCTTTATGAGGGATATTACGAGGCATCTTACGAGACAGTGAAAAATCTTACGAGAACCCCGGGATACCCAGTAATAAAACACGAGGCATCTTGGAATGACACTCAAAGAAACACGAAATAGATTGCAACACGAAACACCATAAACCTTAAGTAGTGGTACCGGTATAAACCTTACAAACCAACTACCATACACCTTGTTATAAGCAACCAAGCAATTGCCTACAACTGTATATTCTCCCTTGTGAAAATAAACAGGAACGAAGGACTCATAACCCACATGTCCCCCACTTTCGACACATACTCAACACAGATACCTGCTACTATTACGTGACATAGAGTATAATCTTCACGGCATAACCTACATAAATTACATCTTATGGTGCCATTTGTTGTGACCTATGAATGTCAATCAATCTTAACAGAGACTCGAGAGAAAAATTCCCAAGGCCTTTATTCTGTCATTCTGATATCCTCGACTCCAGATAGGAAACGTAATACTCAAATCAAAGTCAAACCAACCATCGAAATCTATAAACAAAACAAATGCATGAAAATATATAAATCGATACTGATATTAAAGGTTGCAGGGAATATGCCCCTCCCCAAAGGCCAGGAACCAGGAAGGTAAGAGGTGGGCGATTATATCCCAAGAGTGCTCGCTCTCAGGTCATATTCCTTTCCATGAGGGACGACGTAAGGTGTATTTGGTTTGGTTTGACCGAGATTAAAATCAAACTCGATTAGGCTAGTTCGTGTCAAATTTCGATATACGGTAATATTTTAGGTTAGCTTATCTCACACTATATAGTTTTGGATACAGTACAGGTAAGTTAAGACAGGTTGTGTCTGAATAGGCCTAGGTCTGGCTACATAAAGTTAAGATAGCCTAGATTAAGATATACGCTACATAATCACAAATATATTACTTCGGTCTGCATCAAGCCACGTACAACAATCTGCAACACAGTGAACACAAAAAAATCCTACCAATAAAAGAGAAAGTGATAACCGAGCGACCATGCCTCAGATCCAACACACTAGGGGTGGAGGGGGACGTCTAAGGAGAATTCTATGAAGTAATCTTGCCAGGGGGTAAGAGCCAAGTTATCAAGGGGAAGAAAAATACAAGATTAAGGAGAAGGTTACGGGCTAAGTTGAAGGTCAGGGAGGGAGGTGAAGTTGGGGTGAAAGAGAGAGGTAATGAATGGAGAGAAGAAAGTTATAGTAGGGTACGAAGGCAGATAAAAAATATAGAAAGGGAAGGAGGAACAACGACAAAATAAAGGAAGGAATAATAGGAAGAGAATGATAAGAAAGATGAGGTATGAGGTCGAGAGGTAATACGGGAGGGAGAAAGAGGGAGGAACCGGAGGGAGAAAGAGGGAGAAACGGGAAGGAGAAAGAGAAAGGAACGGAAGGGAAAAAAAGAGAGGAACGGAAGGGAAAAAGAGGGAGAAAGGGATGCAACAAGGAATGAGGTATGAAAATGGAATGGATAAAACTTTAACAATGAAGCAGCGTAAGAAAGACATAACATGAGAATGCAGAGTAGGAAAGCATAAGATTACACGCCATGGGAAAGAATACAAGAATACGACATAATTAACGTGAAAAAATGAAGTACGGGTCACAAAAGAAGAGAAATGGGCCTAAGCAGAGGAAAGACGAGATAATAAACATACAAACTAGCAAAGATGGAGTCCAGACAATTCCACAGGTTATTTTGGGTGATCCAGTATATACGTGATAAATTTCTAGCTCAAACAGGAAGAATGAAGTGGAGTAAACATGTGCCATCTTTCTGTACCCTACATGGCTTACTCTGAGCTGCATGGTTACAAACTAAAGCAACACAAGATCGATATAGTCTGTCCTATTTATAAATAAGCACACAACACAGAACACTAGCGTCCATAATGATACTTTGTGTTTTATTTCATGAGGCAGTAGTAAGCCAGTATATATTTATCATTCCAGCCCAGGAGTTCGATTATTGTGAAAATCTGTATCATAGGAGCAAAAGTTTGCTTCTATTTCTCAACAAATCTTTACGATACCAAATTTAGAAGAGATATTCAAATCCATTCTACAATTATGCATGAACACAGAATACCTGGTTCCAAGTTTCCTCTGAGTTATAGCTGTACTATTTCTGGAGTTTCCTAGTCGTTTCAAAGTCCTTTCGTCCCGTACACAGTCACACAAGCCTCGGTATAGTATAACCATAGGATAATAAACCATACATATTCAACAGAGAAAACGTGAGCAACACAGGCTTTCTAATGTCATCCTAACTAG
>JAWZYT010005661.1:0-26047 GCA_034508575.1 Petrolisthes manimaculis
GTGGGGGGCAGGAAAGGAAGGGAGGCAGGGCAGAGAGGGAGGAATAGATGAAAGACAAGGGATGAACGGAGGGAAGAAAGGAAGGCAGGCAGGGCAGGGAGGGAGGAAAGAAAGGCAGGCAGGGCAGGGAAGGAGGAAAGAAAGGGAGGCAAGGGGAGTGAAAGATGAAAGGATGGGAAGCAAGGGAGCGACGAAGTAAAAGGCAGAGAAACTGGGAGAGAGAGAAAGGGAAGACTGAGGAGAAAGAGTATGCAGAATAGGGAGAGGAATGACGGGAGGTTGGGAGAACTGGGAGGTTGGCCAACAAAAGCTAAGAGAGAGGAAAGGGATAGGAGGTGAATGAGTGAGACTAGAGGCACGAGAATGAGGGGTCAGGGGAAGGTGGACTGAGAGGATGTAAAGGGGAAGCTGATAAGGATGAGGAAGAGGTATAAATTTGGAACATCATCACCACACTCCAATCATCCAATGTCTAACAAGTCTACATGTTTTCTACGCACAAAACAATTAACTTCATTACTGAATTGGTTGTTTCACTTAGGCCAAAACAAGACAAGAAAAATTAGTTCATGCTTCTTCTTACGGCCTCTTGTGTTTATTTGTTCAAAGATTCATTGCATTCGTACATAACACCAATTCAGCAATTGAATAAAAACAAAGGAAAACTGTGGACACAAACGTTCAGTCGCACAACCCATACAGCGTTTCAGAGAAAGACTAAAGGGGAAGCTATAACGTGGAGAGCCGCGGTCATTCCCATCCTTCATTCACCTCGCCACCAGAGCCCCGAATCCGAAGCCTCCAACTGGCGTGTGTAAACAAATGGTGACGCAATACTCCCACACCACACACGCCACCCATCAATACAACTCCCACACACCATATCTCCCAGGTACTTCTGACCAACCCACCACCAATCACCATCTCTTCATCTCCCACTTCTTCTACCTCTTGCCTCAAGAGCTCACATCATCTCCATAGGACTCTCCATATTCCTAACTGTCTCTACATTTGTCAAACCTTTCCTCTCTCCCCATTTCCCCAATGCTCTATGCCCTCCTCCCCATCCAGCCAGCAGTCCTGTCCCCTCGTTCCTCTTGCCCCCTCTACTTCATCACTGTAGGGGGTGAGGGGAGGGGGGGTGAGAGGAGGGACCACAAAACCTCACCCCAGCCCGCCCAAGAGAGTCCCAGAAGCCATTTCAGGCAGCCATTTAAAACAATTTGCATAAGGGAGCGAGGAGGGGTTGGGGTAAGAATGTCTGAGATGAGAAAGGGTTATGAGGGACAGGGGTAGGGATGCTTGGGATGAGGAGGGCTATAAGACAGGGGTAAGGATGTCTGAAATGAGAAAAGCTTATGAGGGACAGGGATAGGGATGCTTGGGATGAGAACAGATTATGAGGGACAGGGGTAGGGATGTTCGGGATGAGGAGGAGTTACATGGGATAGGAGGAAATAGTTTTTGAGATGAGAAATTGTTATGAGGGATAGATAGGAGGAAGGAGTGTTTGAAATGAGAGAAGGTAGTGAGGGGTAGGGTTAGGGACAAGAGTAGGGGTAGGTATATAGCTGAGATGAGAGATTGTGGCAGGGAACATTGATATTGAAGATGGGTGGCGGGATGACGGGAGGTAGGACTGGTATATAGGGCTATTTGATGACAAGACGAAGAGGAAAGAGTGAGGAACATACCTGCTCTATATTGGTGGAAGATAAGAGAGTGTAGATAAGTGAGAACGTAAGGGGAGAAGAGGAGGCAGAGAGTAGACGAGGGTGAAGGCTGTAGAAAAATAGCGTACATGGGAGGTTGAAAAGAGAGTACAAAGGACAGGAATAGAAGGTAAGGTTTAATGAAGAAAGGGCAAACGTGAAAGGGGAAAGCAGTACAGGGAGAGAGGGGAAGCTGCGAGGGGAGGAATGAAGAGGGGAAACAGTAAAGGGAGTGAGAGGGGAAGCTGTGAGGGGAGTGAGGGAGAGGGGAAAGAGTACGGGGAGGGAGAGAGTGAAAGCTGTGAGAGTGGGGGAAAAGGGGAAACAGAGGGAAGCAGCTAGTGAGAGGAGGGATAGGGGAAACAGTGAGGGGAGCAGATGCAGTCATATCCGGGTGAGGGGCAGGAAATATCAGTGGCTGGATCCCCTCGTTTTAACTAAGCCTCGGCCATCAATAACAATATGTCTCTGGTGGGGGGGGAGGGGGGGAGGGGAAGAGGGATGAAGAAGGGGAGGGGAGGGAAGGGGAAGAGGGATGAAGAAGAGAAGGGAAGGAGAGGGGAGGGAAGGGAGTGGAGAGAGAAATGAAATGGGAGAAGAAAATATAGGGAATAAGAGGGAAGGGAAAGGGAATATGAGAGGAAAAGAAAAGTAGAAAGGGAGAAGAAAATATATAGAAAGGAGAAGGGGAAGAGAAGAGAAGGAGAAGGGAGAGAGGGCAATAGGTACGTAGAGGGAAAGAAATGGGAGAAAGTGTCATTAAAATGGGATAGAGAAAAGAAGTGTATAGAATAAGGGAAAATCTGGCAAGGAGAGAATGATAAGAAAGGGAACACAGAATGTTGTCTTAAGGAAAAAATGAGAAGATGGAAAGAGAATAGAGTGGAAAACAATATAGAGAAGTGGTTGGAGATAAAGAGAAAATATGGACGTGATAAAACGAAGGGAAGCCAGGTTTGATTTTCATATTGATTTTGCTCTTTTTGGCTTATTCTCAAATAATCTCTACACATCCGGTTGAATAGACTATACATAATACATATTACAACAGCATACTGATACATACCTAATTATGCATATGAAAATGATAAACTGTAAATGTATTGATGCATTTGTGTATATGTGTCACTGATGTGTAAAAAGCTTGGGACAAAATTAAAATATATGAATGCATAGAGAAAAGTACAGGTAAAGGGTGAAGGAAAGAAAATAGATACGGGACTAAGGAAGAAGGGAATGAAACGAAACATAAGGGAAGGAAGGATTAAAAATAACGACAGAAACCTTATTTATAGCAACAGACATACAATACATGTTGATCAATACGACATTCGATATAATTACAAGCATATTAAATAATGATACTACTATAAACAAAGGTGTAGGAAGAAAGGTGGATGATTCTTTCCCTAGTATCATTTTCTCCCTGTAGAAATGAAGAGATGAAATGCAGAATTGAAAGCTAACTTGAAACAGGAAAGTAGAAGTGGGAGAAAAGAAAAGGGGAATAAGAAGGAAGAACTGGAGGGAGAGAGAGAGAGAGAGAGAGAGAGAGAGAGAGAGAGAGAGAGAGAGAGAGAGATTTTGAAGTTGAACGGGATAATGGCAAAGAGGTTGGAAGGCAGGAGATAGCAGTGAATGAGGAGAGAAAATGGAGTAGGAGCAAGGAAGACGTAATAGTCGTAACAGAGGAGGAGGAGGAGGAGGAGGAGGACAAGGAGTAGAAGTAGGAGTAGGAGGAGGAGAAAGAGTAGGAGTAGGAGGAGGAGGAGGAGGAGGAGGTGATGGTGGAGGAGCAGGAAGTGGGGGGAGAAGGACGAGAGAGAAGCAAAATGATAGGGTATGGCAGGGAAGAAAAATAGACAACATGAATGAGTAATGAGGCGACCAGCAGCAGTGTAGACGAGAGTGACTTGGAAGGATGACCCTGACGAACATGACGGAGGCAAGTGGTGCAATAAATCTAGGCGAGAAAAACGTAGGTGGTAAAATAAAGAACAAAATAAATAACAATTATGAGCAGTCACTACTTCCACTCAAATTGAAACATGTTAGTATACCGCTACGTTATCATTATCATTATCATCATCATCATTATCATTAGTATTATTATTATTATTGTTATTGTTATTGTTATTATTATTATTATTATTACTATTATTATAATAATAATAATAATAATAATAATAATAATAATAATAATAATAATAATAATAATAATAATAATAATGATAAAAATAATAATAATAATAATAATAATAATAATAATAATAATAATAATAATAATAATAATAATAATAATAATAATAATAATAATAATAATAATAATAATAATAATAATAATAATAATAATAATAATAATAATAATAATAATAATCACCTCATTGTTAACTAATAGGGGATATGTTTCGTGATATAGTTTGGAGGATTCAGTAGTCTTCCAAAAATATTCCTAGAGTGATAAGCATACAATAAATAAAGAGGGGAATCTTCATCTCTCTCTCTTTCTCTCTCTCTCTCTCTCTCTCTCTCTCTCTCTCTCTCTCTCTCTCTCTCTCTCTCTCTCTCTCTCTCTCTCTCTCTCCTCCACAACCACTCCATTAACCGTTGCACTCCCTCCCTCCTCACTGGGATCCTGTCCACATTTCTTCTCCTGCTCCACTTCTTTCTGGTTCTTTCCTTTCCTTTTTTTCTCTAGACTTGCTCCTTTTTTCTATCAACTTTTTCGTGTTTTCTCTTCCTTCTCTCCACTCACTCCTTTCTCTCTCCATTCTCATTATTTCCCTTCCTTCATCCCTCCACTTTCTCATTTTTTTCTTTCCCTTCTATTTTCTCTAGACTTGCTCATTTTTTTTCCATCTACTATTTCGTTTTTTTTCTAGTCCTTCTCTCTACTCACTCCTTCTTTCTCTCTCCATTCTCATTATTTCACTGATTCATTTCTCCACTTTCACATTTTTTCCTTTCACTCTCCCCTCTTGCTTCTCTTTTTTCTTCAATAATGTACAAAACCTCCTTCGTCTCTCCAGAAAATATACAATCCTTAATAGGAAACTCGATCCATCACAAAATTTTGTTGCAGCTCTTCACAAAAAAATAAATATATAAGTATAATAACAACAACAACAACAACAACAAAAACAATAGGCCTAAAGTTTATATAACAAGGCCTCTCTCTCTCTCTCTCTCTCTCTCTCTCTCTCTCTCTCTCTCTCTCTCTCTCTCTCTCTCTCTCTCTCTCTCTCTCTCTCTCTCTCTCTCTCTCTCTCTCTCTCTCTCTCTCTCTCTCTCTCTTTCTCTCTTCCAGTTCTTTTGCCTCCACTCCTTCTATTCACACTTCTATTCCATCTCCTTTACTTATTTCTTCTTATCCTCCCACTCCAGTTGTCTTCGCTTCTCCTTCTCCTCCTCCTTCTCTTCCTTTGTATATCACCTCTCTTCTATTCACTCTTCTCTGCCTCCTCTTCCTCCTGCTCTTCCATTATGTGTCAAATTCTGCCCCCTGGTGTTCTGCTCTCACGGTCCACCAGAAGTGTTGAGAGTTGCCCCCCCCCCCTTGCTGGTGTTGACATGGTGGGACTTAGCTCTCTCTCTCTCTCTCTCTCTCTCTCTCTCTCCTCTCTCTCTCTCTCTCTCTCTCTCTCTCACACACACACACACATTTTATCTCTCTATCTATTCATTTATCCATCTCTCTTTTACACACACACAGGTCATCTATCTATCTATTCATCTCTCTCTCTCTCTCTCTCTCTCTCTCTCTCTCTCTCTCTCTCTCTCTCTCTCTCTCATATAACAAATCTCTTTTAATCTGTCTCTCTATAATATTTATCACTGTGTGGCCACTCATCCTCCACTTGGTTTCGTTAACATGTATGTGACTCTCTCCAGGTTTTGCTGGTGTGGGACGTCAATGTCTTTGCTTTGTATGTGTTCGTGTGCATTGTTTTTAGTTCGTGTTTGTAGTACACGACATTGGTTCTATTATCTGCATAATTTCTTGTTTGTGCTCGCGTTTATATTCGCTACCTTCGTAAATAGAGTCGATGGCTTTGTATATATGTTTATTGAAGGTTATTTAATCACTCATGTTTATTTTTCTGTTAGTGAACCAGACACTTCTGTAACTTGTGGCTGGATTGTGATCACATTTCACAGTATGATGAAAACTTGATGTGATTTGGTTTTACTGTACACAGGACAAAAATGACAGGTCAGGAAGGGATATAACTTACATTATATTGGTAAGATTTAAAGGGAAATATTAGTTAGTAAACCCGTAGAATTATTTTTCTCTTGTGACTAATTGGGCTCGGTCGGTCGAGTGCAGTTCTAGTTTGTGCAAGCTTTTATGTTTATCTGTGCAACTGCATCTGTGTCACAGCTTGAAGTTTTCTCCTTTCCTGCCTCTCGCCTTTTTCTTTTCTGTATTTTCTCCCCTCTTATTTTCTTCTTTTATTTTTTCGCCATCCTTCCTTCCTTCCTTCCTTCCTTCCTGTCGCACTATCCATTTGCGGGCCATCTTCTCTCATATATTTTTTCTCTCACAGTTTTCCTTTTATTTTTGCGTTCCCCAGTAAACTCTTTTGCCTTCAGTTCCTTTCCTCTTCGTTCTTCCTGCTTTTTCCAGTTTCTTTCTGTCAATTTTTATCATGAATACGTTTGTATTTTCATTACTGTCTATCATCGTCGTATTTCCATAAGCATCTTTTTTTAGGACTATCTGACTCATAATTTTTCTCTATATATTTTTTACTTTATTTCTGTATCTGTTGGCTCTCTCTTCTGCTTTGATTGTCTCTCATACCTTGTGCCTGTCTCGTCCATTTACACTCTACATATCTAGCTATTTCTTACTTTTGGTTCTGTATTTCATTTCGGTACATGTGTTATTTTCATTCTCCCTGTCTTTTATTTTTTTACATGTACACTCACGTGCTATAATTCGCATCCAGGTCTGGTCCGAATATCTCGATGGAGTATTAAACGAGTCCCAGCAAGAGTGAGACAGGAGAGGCGATGTTATTAGACCACAGTTTAAGTCACATGATTCAGAACTTCAACAAGACCTGGGCCCGTATTTATCAAAGCAAAGTTCACTCCTAAGTTAAGATTTTGTTGGTAAGGGTTCATTCATGGGAAGAACTGGTAATCTCGTGATACATAATTTCTGACCAGAGGATAAGGAGCAGAAAGCTTCGAATCGCCTGGTATTGCTCATTTTCCCACCCAGTACAGTACATTTATAGAGGCTGAGTTCGAATGCAGGGTATGTGTGTGTGGTGCCTGTCGTTCGTCTCTGGTCAGAAATTACGTATCACGAGTGTACTTGAAAAGGAGAACATTCAACCCCTGCTTCGAAATGAGCCTGGAACACTTTGGCGAGGTCAATAATGCAAACAAACGAACAAGTGTAAATCCTAAGAGGTTTGATAAATAAATCTCGGCCCTGGATACTTATTATGGGTCGTTTTTGTATGTACCTTTTATTTAGTTATCTTCTGCCATCCCCGTCTCTTATATTCGTCCTTCCTTCTCTGCCTTAATTTCCTTCTTCTTCATCATCATCATCATTATCTTCTTCTTTTTCTTCTATTTCTTTTAACTCTCTTGCCTCAGTCTTTTCCTCTTGCTTGACTGCTTGCCATTAACACTGCTGGGTTTTTCTAAGTCCCTGCAGCCTGAATCTTTACCTGACTCCTTTATACCTACTTCCTTATACCTGAATCCTTACTTATTTCCTTTCCTTATTCCCTAACTACTTCCTTGCCTGACTCCTTACCTACTTCCTTGCCTTATTCCTTACCTACTTCCTTACTTGTACAGTCGGCAGCAGAAGTTCGCTGCAAGCCGACCCTTGTGGAGAGAGTCAGTTGGTCTGGCAATACTGTATAAAAAATAGTTGCCACCAGTGCATTTAAATGCTGTTATTGGCGTGGTTTTATGATTATTATTTAAAGTCGAAGTGGCCTATGAAATATTATCCTCTGTTATTAATACCTATAGTATATGAAAATGTAAACTCATTCATGACAAAAGTTAAAAATGATATATGAGAATGATAATAGAATATTTTTTTAATTTCAATACCTGCAAACTCGTTCCACCTTCCTTCTCTCCCTCCCTGGAAATATTCTTCACCCCCCTTTTCTCTCTCTTCTCCACCCCCTTTGTCTCTCTCCACCACCTCTCTCTCTCTCTTGCACCGGGAAAAGTCACAGCACTAAATTATATTTGCTCATTAATGTTTCAAATAACCACAGGTCATCAATAATTTTCTTTTATCAGTCCCTCATATCTCAGTCCCTGCTCTCCATCCCAAGTTTACATTATAAGCTGTGCAACCATGTTATCACATGTTTTTGTCCATTTATTACATATACACATCAAAATACACATGTCCTTCGGAGTTAAGATAATGACCATTAATTATATAAGTAAACTATTATATAATAATTGTGATTAATCAACAAAATAAAGTAGTAGGTCATATACAGGTTAATGAAGAGGTCATTAACAATGAGGATATATAACTTTAAACGAAAATATTAAACAGTATAATGAAATATTCTGTTCAGGAAAAGCACCAGGCCACAACTAACTACCGAAATCATTCAGTACCCACTCCATCCACCGCCGTTTGCAATAACTTACTCAAGCCTGTCTTGCATAGAGGCAACTGTGTTGTAGATCACTTGTTGATTTTATTCAGAATAGTTCCCATTCGACCCTTGTGTGTTGAAGGAGCTGACCTGAAGTTCTTTCTTGTCCAGGTTCCCACGACCTAACAATGTTGTCCCAGCAGTTTTCAATAGGATTAAAGTCACAGCCCTTGCTGGGCCACTCAAACAAGTCTATGTCTTGTTACTCAGCAAACCAACGGCGGACGATTCTTGCAGTGTGGCTGGACAATAATTATCCTGTTTGAAGTAACACTATAATAATAAAATTATACATATATATATATATATATATATATATATATATATAGTGATTAATTTGCATATATAGACCTAATAATGTTACATAATAATTAAAATATTCACTAATTAGGCTTTTAACAGTAATTGTATAATATGATACTTTAATTTCTCTTCTATAGAATTGCATTATTTTACAAAGCATAAAATTATAAAATTGTTCTGGGCTTCATAAGTATTCACCTGTATGCTACCGACGAAACCGCACAAGATACACTCGTGAGAACATTTGTGAAGTTGCCAAAAGTGGCCATGTGACCTGTAATGTGTGGGGTTGGGTTCATTTATACGGCGTCGGAGAACTTACTGAAATAGAAGGGCGTTTTAATGCTTAAAAATATCTCGAACTGCTGGAGTAGGTGATGGTTCCCACTGTTCGAGCTATGTCGTACTCTGAGCTAATTCCGTTCGAGCTATTCCGTACTCTGAGCTAATTCATTTCATGCAGGTGAATACAGAAAAACACTTATGAAGCTCAGAACAATTTTATAATTTTATGCTTTGTAAAATAATGCAATTCTATAGAAGAGAAATTAAAGTATCATATTATACAATTACTGTTAAAAACCTAATTAGTGAATATTTTAATTATTATGTAACCTTATTAGGTCTATATATGCAAATTAATCACTATATATATATATATATATATATATATATATATATATATATATATATATATATATATATATATATATATATAATTTTATTATTATAGTGTTACTTCAAACAGGATAATTATTGTCCAGCCACACTGCAAGAATCGTCCGCCGTTGGTTTGCTGAGTAACAAGACATAGACTTGTTTGAGTGGCCCAGCAAGGGCTGTGACTTTAATCCTATTGAAAACTGCTGGGACAACATTGTTAGGTCGTGGGAACCTGGACAAGAAAGAACTTCAGGTCAGCTCCTTCAACACACAAGGGTCGAATGGGAACTATTCTGAATAAAATCAACAAGTGATCTACAACACAGTTGCCTCTATGCAAGACAGGCTTGAGTAAGTTATTGCAAACGGCGGTGGATGGAGTGGGTACTGAATGATTTCGGTAGTTAGTTGTGGCCTGGTGCTTTTCCTGAACAGAATATTTCATTATACTGTTTAATATTTTCGTTTAAAGTTATATATCCTCATTGTTAATGACCTCTTCATTAACCTGTATATGACCTACTACTTTATTTTGTTGATTAATCACAATTATTATATAATAGTTTACTTATATAATTAATGGTCATTATCTTAACTCCGAAGGACATGTGTATTTTGATGTGTATATGTAATAAATGGACAAAAACATGTGATAACATGGTTGCACAGCTTATAATGTAAACTTGGGATGGAGAGCAGGGACTGAGATATGAGGGACTGATAAAAGAAAATTATTGATGACCTGTGGTTATTTGAAACATTAATGAGCAAATATAATTTAGTGCTGTGACTTTTCCCGGTGCAAGAGAGAGAGAGAGGTGGTGGAGAGAGACAAAGGGGGTGGAGAAGAGAGAGAAAAGGGGGGTGAAGAATATTTCCAGGGAGGGAGAGAAGGAAGGTGGAACGAGTTTGCAGGTATTGAAATTAAAAAAATATTCTATTATCATTCTCATATATCATTTTTAACTTTTGTCATGAATGAGTTTACATTTTCATATACTATAGGTATTAATAACAGAGGATAATATTTCATAGGCCACTTCGACTTTAAATAATAATCATAAAACCACGCCAATAACAGCATTTAAATGCACTGGTGGCAACTATTTTTTATACAGTATTGCCAGACCAACTGACTCTCTCCACAAGGGTCGGCTTGCAGCGAACTTCTGCTGCCGACTGTACCTTACCTACTTCCTTGCCTGACTCCTTACTCACTTCCTTGTCTCCTCTTTTTCTGCTTCCTTTCCTCCTCCTTTTATAATTGCTTGCCTCCTCTTTTTCTGCTTCCTCGCCTGATTCTTTTTCCGCTTCCTCGCCTGCCTCTTTTTCTGTTTGTCTGTTTGCCTTTAATCCAGTGTGTTTTCCTCCTGATGCCCTCCCTGGCCGCTGGCTTTATGTGGGGGCTGTTGTTTCAATTTCACTGTTTTGGGGTCCGGCGTAGAATCCCTTTTATCCGAGTTATATTTTAAGAATTTGCCCGCATATCAATTCTCTCTATCTCTCTATCTCTATCTCTGTATCTGTCCCTGTGTCCTGTGCCTGTCCCTGTCTCTCACACACACTAAAACATACGACCATAATAAACACACACTTAAAAACATATACTGTACATACACAAACAAATACATATTCATAACTACATACACAAACAAAAACATATTCATAACTACATACACATAATTTATACCTATACTTTTATATAGACATCCACAGCCGAATGCACCTAACTTATATATATACACAACCTGGCCGAGTCTGAAGCATCCTACCTGTTATAACACCAGCATATTCAAAATGTCACAAGAAAACCTTCCTCTTATACAACTGAAATGTTTCTGACTTAATAATTTTACACACACACACACACACACACACACACACACACACACACACACGACCTTACCAGCTCTGCATCTCCAACTCCAGCCGTCAACATTTGTACCACCTCATCGCCGTCACCAAGCACTCCTCCTCTCATCACCCAACTCTCACCAACATTGCAACACCACCCAGTTCCTCCAACAACAACAACACCACCACCACTAAGACGGATCCAAAAACGGCAGACCTCCCTCTCCCGTCACCCTAATACAGAATAAGTTAAAGCAGTTCGAACTGAATATATCTGTAGGCCACGCCCTATATTCTACACCTCCTTTGTGATAGTTGGTTGCTGCACTTTAGATCTACAGGAGCCATAACGTACGTTCTAAGTGATCCATTGATAAAATACGAGTGTTTACTTTAGAGCAGCTGCCACATATTGCCACACACCAGCAAATTTGGTTGCAGTCTTTTCTTGGGCAACTGTACATACATAGGCAAGGTGTAGAAAATGAAGTATGTCCTGTAAACTTATCCAGTGTGAACAACCTTTAGTACAGAAGTGAAAAGGTGTGAAGCAGGCAGGCAGGCAGGTGTCAGATGAACCACATACTTACTCACTACACATCACCTCACACCTCGTAATACCAGGCTGACGGAGCTTGAAGGAGGGTGATTGAGGGCACTTGGCTTGTCTGTGTAACTATAATGTCATCGCTTTTAATGAACGCAGGAATTTTATATCTTATTTACTTCATATTTTTTTCTTTTTTCATATCGTGAATGGGAGTGCCCGAGTGTGTGCAAAAATGAGGAGCTGCGTTCATGCCTGGTTGAGAGGGGGGACGATGACGAGGACGAAGAGACGAAGAGACAGACGGTAATGCAGGTGTGATGGGAGAGAAAGAAGAGAGAAGGGAGTACGAATGGTGGGAAGAAGGGAAAGGAGGGAGAAGGTGGTTGAACTAAGGTGAGTGTGTGTGTGTGTGTGTTTGTGTGTGTGTGTGTGTGTGTGTGTGTGTGTGTGTGTGTGGTATAAGGAGGAGAAAGGAAAGTGTGAACAAGAGGGAAGGAATCAGTCAAAGAAAGTAGGAAATACTCACTGGGGAGACACTGAGGCAAAGAGTGGTGGATGAAGGTCAACAGAAAACAGCAACAAAGAAGTATAGGGATAAAGTAAAATCAACCCAAAATCCTGAAGGGGGGCAATACACTTTTTTTTTGGTACATTAGAGCGCCTTGATTCCTCCAAAGTATGCCATGAGGAAACTGAACCAGATTAACAAAAAATAATGGTGCACTGTTATTTGGAATAGTTTGGATGAATCAGTTGCTCCAGATTTACTAACACTGTACTGCCCCCTTAATTAAAATACCGTAAATATATATAAGAGGATCGTTTCTTGAGGGTGTGTTTTGGAGTTTACGTAGCACTTCTCTAAGTATATACTACAACACAACTGGTCTCCTTCTCGTATACTGAGGTGAACTGTTTTCTTTCATAGTTTGCAGGAATCAGTAACCTTCCAACTCAACCATAGTACAGTTGAATACAGTTAAGCCTTAGACAACCTCGCTATATACCTTAATTATACACGATTGTCTATGTATTGTATCAAGTTACTCGGGAAAGAGAAAGAATGGTACAGAAAACACAGAACAGAATAACATAGATATATGCAAAAAATTATCTGACAGACCTCGAAAGATGAAAAATAAAACAGGAAAAATGTGAAAGTATTGAGAAAGGAAGGAAGGGCAGACAGAGCAGAGCAGGGCAGGGCAGGGCAGGGAAGGCGAGGTGACGTTAATCAAAGGTGGGGAAGGGAAGGACAGGGGGAGGACACGGGAGGGGACGGGAAGGGAAGGGATAGAGGGGGAAGGTTGAAATTAAAAGAGACCAGAGGTGAGATGAGAGATTGGGAGGGAGGGCTGGAGGCTGAAGGGAGGGGATAAGACCATATTAGGAGGGGAAGGGAGACGGGGGGTGGAGGGTAAGGAAGGTAGAGAGGACAAGGAAATAGTGGAGACTGAACGAAAGTGTGTGTGGGAGAGATGTAAGAGGAGAGTAAAGACGGGGATAAAGGAGATGGAGAAGTAAGTAAGTATGAGACAGAAAGGAAGAGATGAGAGTGGGCTAAGACAGTGGAGGAGAAGGGGAGAAAGAGAAAACTGGGAAGGGAGAAAGGGAGGAATAAAAGTAGAAGCATACGTGGTGAATGAGATGGGGCTACATAGAGTAAGTTGGTAATGGTGGTGGTGGTAGTGGTTGGGGGTGAAGGGGAAAAGACTCTAGGATTTTGATGAGAAAAGTAGTCAGTCAGATATGGCGGGGTAGACAAGGAATGAAGGAAGCTGCGGGAAATTGGAAAAGGCGTGGGTCCCGGAACACAAAAATAAGTAGAGTAGGGAGGAAATTGATATGAAACTGTAAGACTGGTCATGATCGAGAAAAAAACACAAGAAACAATGGGTTCAAAATAATCGGCAAAGCCTTTAGATCGGAAGAATCAAAATACTTTTTCTTCAACAGAATAGTTAATGTATGGAACTCTCTCCCAGCACAAGTAGTCAGTAGCAGTACGATTGATACTTTTGAAATTAAATTCGATAAATACATGACAAAACCTAACCTAACTTATTACCCGCCTCGTTATTTTTTTTTTTTTTTTTTTTTTTTTTTAGATGTAAATAGATTATTGTATTCTTTTTCACACTGTACTATAACATTTCTTGTTCAGCTTTTTTTCTACTGCTGCACAGGTGTTTTTTCCACCACTTTTTTCAGGTCGGGCTTTACCGGAGGGAGAGGTAGGTGGGGAGGAGCCTTCCACTTTACTATCCTTTTCCTCAGACATGTAGAAACCATAGACGTAGAGTAGTTACACAGGCAGCCTTGTGAGGCACACCAGGGCTGTTGTTGCCTGTACCTCCTTTGTATTCCTTTGTATGATGAGAGAGAGAGAGAGAGAGAGAGAGAGAGAGAGAGAGAGAGAGAGAAGCGTAAAGGTGACAAGAGAGGTACGGTAAGGGAAAAAGAGCCCAAGGTACAAGTAAAGTGACAAGAAAAGTGAAGTGGGAAGGGACAGAGAAAAAGGTTACAAGGTAGAGACGTCTAGCTGAGCGGGACAGAGAAAGGGGACGGGGTATACAATGGAGGGGCAGACAGACAGACAGACAGACAGTAGCAGGGCCCCGAGTGAGGAACAAAATGGAGGAGGCCCTATTGTTAACTTAGGCTTATAATGAAAATTGTCACCTTCAGGAGAAAAGGCCCACCAGTCCATTTAATCTAGCCATTCTCTCAAAAATACAAATGATTATGAAAGCCTTCGTATTGTAACTCACATAGAAGGGAGGTACTTACAGCTACAGTTACACACACACACACACACACACACACACACACACACACACACACACACACACACACACACACACACACACACACACACACAATATTACTTATAATTCGGAAACTCTTTTTACAAACTTATATTGTAACACCAATACTTCTCACTTAGACACATGCCTTGTTAATCTTCACTAGGGTACCATACGGACAGGCAGTGAAGGGGAAGGTAGGAATGGGATGAAGAAAGAAGGCTATATTTGTTTGGGTCTAGTTACGGAAAGACAATGTTGAGTGGTGAGAGGGTTGGAGTAGATGTGGAGGGACAAGGAGAGGTCGAGTGGGGTGGGATGGAGTGGGGAGAGGATTGAACTAGATGTGTTGGAATAGGGATAGATAGGTCGAGTGGGATGGGATGGAGTTGGGAGAGAGTTGGACTAAAGGTGGAGGGACAGGGAGAGGTCGTGAGGGGTGAGATGGGGAGGGGGTAGTAACTGGTAGGGGTGTGTGTAAGTCTTTCTCTCTCAGCCGTGTTAATATTGTCGGCAGATGAAACGCTTTAATGCGAAAAAGAATTGGCGAAAAATACACGAAGAAAGGCGAGTGCTGAGCCAAATGGTTCATATATCATTAGAGCTTCCTTCAAAGAATTATTATCATTATTATTATTATTATTATTATTATTATTATTGTTACTATATTTTTTTTATTGCAACAGTGCATTAAACTGGATGACACTGCTGAGGAGAAGCCCTTCATCTCTAGTATTAAATAGTTCCTAACAAATTTAGCGACACACACACACACACATACACACACACACACACACGGGTACAGTACACGCTCTCGCTCTCTCTCTCTCTCTCTCTTTCTCTCACACACACCCACACACACACACACACACACACACACATTCCAGATTTGCACATCGATTCATTTATTCATGTGTATCTCAGCTCCAAGATGTGGGTCAAGTCATCTGGGAACATGATAAGTCAGTGTTCATTTGTTTCTGTATTGCTCTTCCTTGAGATGTATACGTGTTTCATCTCCTCATCTCCTCGCTTCTTTACCCTCTTTTGATCACCTCCTACTCATTTCTCTCTTCCCAATATCATCCTCCTCCTTCTTCAATTATTCTTTCCCTTGTCTATCCCTACATTCGTGTCGACATGTCTCTTCCTTGTCATACCTATTTCATGTCTTCACCTCCTCACTTCTTTACCTTCTTTCGATCACCTCCTACTCATTTCTCTCTTCCCACATTTTAGTCTTCGTTCTTCTTCTCTTACTCTTCTCCTTGTCTGTCCCGAATCCAGCTTTGCCTTCCGCCTCAGTTTCAAATTACTCTCCGATTTTTCCTTCCCCTTTCCAATCCTCGGGAGTTTTACGCATGCTACTTATAATTGCTTCCATCTATCTCTCATTCTCTTCTACTGCTTTATCCTCCACCCTCTCTCCACTTTTTCCCCTTTCCCTGTCTTCCTTTACTTTCTCTGTTCTCTCACCCGTTAGCCTACTTCTCTCCTTCCTTCCCTTGTCCCCCTCTATCTTTCACCTTTAATTCTTTCCTTCCCCTAATCCTTTAATATTCTCCACTCCTATTCCCTCCAATATTCCACTCATCCACTTTCCATCATTCATCTCTCCTCTGTCCCTCAACCATCTTTGATCTGGGTGGGTGGGTGGGTGGGTTGGGTGTCTGGTATTGTGGTGTGTTTTGGGTTGGTGGGTGGGTGGGCGTCTATCAGTGTGGTGAGTGCGTAGGTAGGTGGGTGGGTGGGTGGGCGTCTGGCAGTGTGGTGAGTGGGTGGGTAGGTAGGTGGTGGGTGGGCGTCTATCAGTGTGGTGAGTGGGTGGGTAGGTGGGTGGGTGGGTGGGTGGGCGTCTTGCTGAGTTCATACTGGGGTTTGATCCGCCCTGTATTGATTCCTACCTGGCTGCTGGAGGAGGAGAGAGTGCACGGGAAGGGAGGAAGAGGAGAAGCGATGGTGAGGAGATGAAGGAGTGGAGACTGGGAGGAGAAGAGGCAGTGGTGAAGAGATGAAGGAATGGAGACTGGATGAAGGAGACTGGGAGGAAGAGGAGAGACGATGGTGAGGAGATGAAGGAGTGGAGACTGGGATAGTGAAGGCTTGTATTAGTGAGTGAGATGGATACAAAGAAACCTAAAGGAATACAAAGTCCTTCAAACAACAACAGAGCTCTATATACTGGTCGGTAGAAGGAGGCTTGATTACACTATATGCTTATTGGTAACTATACAGTATATAGTCTATTATTATATAGTCTATAGTCTATTAAGTTGAGAGAATGCATGGTAAAAAATAAAGAGCTCGTTTCCACCCGCCATTCCTTCTAGCGGAATCCAGCATGAATAAAAAAGATGTCATGTGGTATTGAAAAACTAGCATGGCATTTATTTAAGAATTCTGGGAGGAAACATAACATATGTCTGTCCTACAAACAAATTAATGCTAAATGAAAACTACTCCATCTGCTTACATTTTTTCTGAAATTGACAAGAATCGAGTGAAGATTCATGCAAATATTATAATATGACACATTCTTGACAGCCTTCATGCCTGGGTATTAGCCATGTACGAAACTGCACAAAATCCTACTCCACACAAATTCAATTAACAAAATATCACAATTTCTTCCCTCAGAAACTTATCAGACATCCCAGATTCCCTCCCGAATCTTCCGAAAACATGCCAAACTTTTCGAAAGACCTATCGGAAAAAAATCTTATCGGCAAAACTTCCCAATCAGAATTTCCTCCGTGATCGCAAAAAATATCCCGAATACCATCTACATACTTTAGTAAGTCATAACACGTTCATCATTATTATCATCCAGAATTTGCACGTTTATGAATTAGAATAAACTTGTGACGCCATTCCAAGCACACTCTTGTATACCGTACTGTATCGTTGTAGCTATTTCCCCTTATAATTTAACAAAACATCAACAATCTCCCCTGCGTTTACCCAAATCATCCATAAGAGTCCTTCAGTTATCATGATTTTCTCTGATTTTCCCTCCAAAGTGACTAAAACATTAAGAAATATCTACCACCATTTACCAAAACATCTCAAACTTTCCCTCTCACAAAGCGTACCAAAGCATCCTCAAACCTTTCCAACATCCCCCAGATCCTTCCTTCACATCATCCACTAACACTCGCCAACCAACCAACCAACCAACCCACCAGCAAGCACGAGGTAGCCAGGCAAGAGGAACACAATCCGGCATTCGGCTCGCTCGGCACATCAAGGGATTTTACAGCGACTGGAGCCAAAAGGAGGGTAGGAGGAGCCGGCCCTCACAATTCCACACCTCCTATAAGACAGACCTTGACACTCCAAGCACGCACTGCTCTCAGTAGCTGGTTATCGGACATCCGAATATGGACAGTCACCAGCCATAATAAGCATCCAGCAGGTCTTGTTGAAGTGTCGAATCACCTGACATACCAGTGAACCAATTACTTCTTCTATCCTGTCTCATCCTTATTCTGTCTTATACTTGCTGGAGCTCGTTTTGTTAATACTCCACCAAGCTGTTCCAAACAGACCTGGAAATGTATTATGACCCGTGACTGTACGATTATCCTGAGGGAGATCTTTCGAACCATTACATACACGGAGTCTCCAAGGCCCAGCAGGATCCACTTAGCCCAGGCCAAACAATCAACTCTCCACGACTACTTCTCATTTTGTTCACACATCCCTACCCTGATACTTCCCCAATCGTCACTACTCTTTTACCATCAATTTTCACTCACCACTCTCTTACCACCACTCTCCACTTTTCATCCTCTATACTCTCTACCACCCTCCCTCTTCCACCTTCCCACACCCCACACTCCACTCTTTACCTTCCTTTCCCAAACACTACACAGCTACGCCCAACTCCTCCATTCACCACTCTCCAACTTCCTTGCATTTCCAACACCCTCCCCCCTCCCCCACTGCCAACCCCCACCCCCCCGTCGTGTTATGGAATGGCGTTTGTCATGCATGGACGAATGTAAAAAATATGCCGTTGTGAGCCGGACCGAGGCTCGTTTGTGGGGATGTGTGTGAGTGCTTTATTTTTATGTACCCATGCAGTACTATAAACTTTGGATGCAATATTTACATTTGTTTTTTCTTCACAATGTGCTCTGCTACACTAGTAATAACCTCTCTTTTGAAAATGCATGTATATATGTCTTTTATTAGGTGTGTGTGTGTGTGTGTGTGTGTGTGTGTGTGTGTGTGTGTGTGTGTGTGTGTGTGTGTGTGTGTTCCAGTATGAAAACACCACACACAAACTAATATACACAACCACAGGCAGCAATATAGTACATTTTCATTCAGCTTGTGGGAGTCTATAGTGGACAATACAAAACAAAAATACGTGGGGCAAAACTCTGCAGAGTAAAATGAATGCATACACACATATACACACATACATACATACATATTGTGCATACATGTAAACGTACCGTACACACTATCAACCGTACACAACGAAACTAACACACATACATGTATATACAGTGGAAATAAGTAGCACATCCAAGCAGCCCAGGCAAATAAAAACTATTGGGAAGTGAAAAACGCATGAAACGAGATGGACAGAAAAAATACCGAGGAAGAAAATTCTCTCTCTCTCTCTCTCTCTCTCTCTCTCTCTCTCTCTCTCTCTCTCTCTCTCTCTCTCTCTCTCTCTCTCTCAGCGAAAAATACGGTGGAAGAAAATGTGGAATGGTACAGAACCAGGGTGGATAAAAACCTTCCACACCAGCCTACCCACTCACTCAACCCTATGTCTATCTGTCTGTCTGTCTCTCAGTCTGTCTGTCTGTCTGTCTGTCTGTCTGTCTGTCTCTGTCTGTCTGTCTGTCTGTCTGTCTGTCTGTCTCTCTCTCTCTCTCTCTCTCTCTCTCTCTCTCTCTCTCTCTCTCTCTCTCTCTCTCTCTCTCTCTCTCTGGAAAAAAAATAGTTGCACTGTGATTTGCCATAGGGTTCAGGGCGACTTTGTGTTTTCATAGTATTTCATCGCAGTGTTTCGTGATCCAAATGTTCCTCCATTATAATTCATCCGTTTAAGGAGGTAATATATATATACTTTTGGTACATAAGAGCGACTTGATTCCTCCATAGCATGCCAGGAAAGAGAACCAGAAGAACAAAAACAAAAATATTGGTGTCCTGTTACTTGGCATATATAGTTTGGAGGAATGAATCACTTGCTCCAAATTTACCAAAACTGTACTATCCTCTTAACGGCTATAGGTTTTTTTTATTCATTATGCATTTGCTAATCCTTGTCTGCATTGTACTTGCATTATACCTAAATTTCTAAGTTATCCCCACGACAACTTCTTTCTCAACTTCACATACATTTTAGACCCCAAGAACTGTCATGTCATTTATGTCAGCAATAATGTTTGGATATTACAACCATTCATTGTAAAAGTAAAGAATTTATTATTATTTTCAGAGTTTCAGTAATTATGTGTCTCTTTACATGGCACGCACTGAATTGCAATCCTTGAGAAATATTTGCGAAAAATTTTGCTTCGAATAATTCTTTTCTCTACATTTGTCATTCAATACTAACACGATTATTACTAGAGACGACTATATTTAATCAAGTAGAAATTACGGCCAGCTTTTATTCATAATATATCTAATAAGAACACCAAGACCTGAATCTTCTTCTCTCGTCTTCACCAAATATCCAACCTTTGAAAACTACAATATAGGCTACACAGTATTCTGGTTCATAAAGAGAATAATCATGTATTCACTCCTATATTCCCACAATTCATAAGCTCGACATGGCCTGGATACATGTCTTATACTTGGTACGAAATTTCCTCCACCTCAGATTTCCTCTCCATTATTCCTAATCCTCTTAATTTCCAGTCACTCCCTTTCTCCTCGACTGCTCTGCTCGCCTGCCTTTCTGCCTCAACTTAATCCTGCAGCAATAGTCTGGTAAGGTGGGTGTGTGGTGTTGAGTGCTGCTAATTAATTAAGTCAGTCATTAAGAGAACCAGTTATGAGTCAGTCAGGGTTAACATAAGTCAGTCGTTACAAAAGTCAGTCATTACAGCATCAGCCATGAGTCAGCCAGGGTTAACATAAGTCAGTCATTACAAAAGTCAGTCATTACAGCACCAGCCATGAGTCAGTTAGGGTTAACATAAGTCAGTCGTTACAAAAGTCACTCGTTACAAAAGTCACTCATTACACAAGTCAGTCGTTCATAAACAACAACAGATAATGTCGTTCGAACCACAGAGAATTCAGTCTCATTATGGTTGGATGAGGAATGAACTTTTGTGCACCATTAGTATACCTATTTATCGGTACTATCCTCAGTGCTAATTCATCTCACAAGTCTCTAATGCAGAAGTATAATGTACATAATTATAACGATTATGTGGAAAAACAAAGGGAGTGAGTGAGAAGTGTTGAGGGTGGTGAGTGTGTTGGGAGAGTGAGTTTAAACAATGTGTGTGGTGTTGTCACAGTCCTTCATCACCACTCACCCACTTCAATCTTTCAACTGTCGCTGTAAGTTCAATGTAAAAGTGCATATTTCAGCAAACTGGTTCCGGCCACCAACCAGGGTATGTTATAGGCCAGGTCAGTGTAGGGAATTGTAGGTAAGCTTAGAGTAGGGTAAGGAAGAAAAGGGAAAAGAAGGGAAAAACAAGGCAAGGTAAGACAGAGCGAGGCAAGGAAGGAAATGAGAAGGGTAGGGAGATTGAGGGTAGGCCAAGTCAAGGTAGGGTGTAGAGAAAACCGAAGGAATGGAACTGATAAAGCAAGGCAGGGGAAAAAGAGAGAAGGTGCGAGAGTCGAAGGGAAGGGAGCAGGAGAAGGGGGAGATGAGAGTGATGGGGCAGGGGGCAGGGGGCAGGGGGCAGGGGGTTGGGGGGAATGACTGAAACCAAAGACTGGAAAGAGCGGCGTGAAAATGGTAGGGAAAAGCGAGCCCCTTCCATTTTGTGGTGGAAAGGCAGCAGGGCAGAATTGGCAGAGAAAAAGGATATAAAATAAAAGGGCATAGGGATGAAATATTATGAAGAGGAAGAGAAGGAAAATCATTATAAGGAGGCAAAGAAGGAAAGGAAAGAGGAAAATGGGAGATAGAGACAAAATGTAGGAGAGTTTTAACATATAGTTTCCAAATAATGAGGAGGCACAGGAATAGAGACATGGTGAAACAGAAAAGAATAGAAGGAAATGTAAGAGGGGAGTTAGGGAAGCAGCAGACAGCAAAAACAAAAGCAAAGAGGCTGAGTAGACACGTGGAAGGCTGAAGAGAGAAAGAGAGAGAGAGAGAGAGAGAGAGAGAGAGAGAGAGAGAGAGAGAGAGAGAGGAGAGAGAGAGAGAGAGAGAGAGAGAGAGAGAGAGAGGAGAGAGAGAGAGAGAGAGAGAGAGAGAGAGAGAGACGAGAGAGAGAGAGAGAGAGAGAGAGAGAGAGAGAGAGAGAGAGAAAAGAGAGAGGAAACACGAGAATATAGACAAAAGGAGAGGAAATGACACTATGAGAAAGGAAGGAAAATAGAGGGAATCAAAGTGGGGATGGGATAGGTCACGGTGGTCACAAGAGAGGGACTGTGACAAGTGCATGGAGAATAAAGAATAAAGCAGAATACAGATAGAAACAGAGACAGGGGAAAACGAAATAAAGAATAAAGCAGAATACAGATAGAAAACAGAGACAGGGAAAACGAGATTGCTGTGTGAAGGAGGGAAGGGACTGCCAAACAAAGGAAGGACGACGTGGAAGCGAAAATGGAAAGAGGAAGAGAGAAAACTTAGCTTGATATTAACTCTTTTACGAATACTTGTTCCGCAAAAGAGACTGAAAGTTTCCGCCAGCCCTCAAAAACTTGCCAAGGACGGAAAAATGCTGGAAGGTGTGTTAATGGGATTGGATGTGTAGGAAAGATACATATCAAAATCATTTACATAAAGTACAATATAGGCCATTAGATTCATTTATTCTTTGACATATTTGTACTGAGGGTTTGTTGTCTAAGCATCTACTTAATTGTGTTCCATCCTGTACTAGAGATGAATGAACAGGCAACACATACTTGTACACACACACGACTAAGAAACTATCGAGCAGTGAAGTCTGATGGTTGTGTATAATATGACAGCACAGTTCATGATGACCTGGATTAGACAAGCTATTTTTCAGTATCCATCGTGTGAGGTGTCAGAATATTTCACACTAGCATTGCACCGATATTTTTCATTGCGTGTACAAAACAACCAAAATCTGTAAGCCAATATGAAAATGGAAAGAACTATGGAAACAGAAGGGAAAGGCAACGGGGAAATATAATCATGTTAACCCTCTGTTCAGGTGAATGATCTCGAGTTGTAAGGAAATAAACTAGCAGGAAAAAAAAGCAAAATTAGGAAAAGAAATAAAGTTGGAAAGGAGAAAAACAGGAAAAGAAAGGAGGGTGTAGGAGGGAAGACGTCAATTGCAGTGACAACAAAAGAGGTGGGAAAGACTTGGATAAGGACTGGGCGAGGGAGAGGGAAGGGAGAGAGAGTGTCCTGTTTACCGAGGGAGGAGCAGGCCAACAATTACACCACGGTAGTTGGTTGGTTGGTTGGTTGGTTCTTTCTCTTCTTCTTACTGCCCCTGATGTGTCCTATCCTTCCCCTTTGTGTCCTGTCAATGTATCTCCTTCCCTCTGTGTCCTGTCTCTGTGTCCCATTCCATCTGTGCCTATACATTTCCCTTCTGTGTCCTATCCTTCCTATCTGTATTCTATCCTTTCCCTGTGTCCTATCCTTCCCCTCTGTGTCTATCCTACCATTCTGTGTCCTATCTTACCCTTCTGTGTCCTATCCTACCATTCTGTGTCCTATCCTACCATTCTGTGTCCTATATTGTGTCCTATCTTTTCCCTCTCTGTCCCTGTGTCCCTGTGAAATCCTCAGTCTGATGTTGCCAGCCTTAGCCACACTCCCTCCACACGGTACAATGAGTTCCAGTCTCTCTCATTCAGCCAGTCCACTCACCCTCCACTTACTGTAGCTCCAGCACCGCTCAATGGGTCCCAACCAACCACACCCACTCACCTTCCTTCGACCCCTAGCACTCACACTCAGCCCTGCACCCTAGACCAATCCCAGCATGTTCAGTAATAGTCCAAGCCACTCAGCGTCAACCAGGAACATTCAGTCCCAACCACACCCTCACCTCAGTCAGTCCCAACACACCCTCACCTCAGCCAGTCCCGAGCGACCACTTGCACTTTCAGCCCTCCTGTTGTCCCCATCGAATTTACTCCCCGTTAAACCATCGTCCATCCTCCCCATTACCTCCCTCCTTTGCCTTTCTCTCACACCATTACCTCAATTATCCTTCACTTCCACACTCCAATCACCTCTATTTCATCTTCCTTTCTTACGCCATTTTCTCCTAATGTTTTCCTTCCTCAGTCCAAATTGATTTAATGTCTTCCTACCATACTCTTATGTTACGACCATTATTTATCCCTCCCCCGGTGTACAGTATATCATAACTTTTTACCCTTTATTTCACTCACTTCGTTTTCATTTCACTGTCTTTCATCTTAACTCTCTTTCGTAAGGTTAGGAACACGTGAGAGGAGCAACTTTGCACTCTTTTCAGAATGTTCCTGAATGGTATAAATATCACCCATTACCGTCATTCGTTTCCCTTTCCTACCTGCCTTTCTTCCTTTACCATCTTCAATCCGTAGGCTACTTATATTATGTCTCCTTATTCCACTGACCCATCATGCTACACAACCCAGACCCAAACACTCTCTCTCTCTCTCTCTCTCTCTCTCTCTCTCTCTCTCTCTCTCTCTCTCTCTCTCTCTCTCTCTCTCTCTCTCTCTCTCTATTTTCCACATTCTAGACACAAACGTTCTTTCCTTTCCCCCTCTATTCCACATTTTAAACCTAAACTTTCTCTCTATTGCTCCCTCTCTTTTCCACAACCCAGACCTAACTCTCTCTCTCTTTCTCTTTTCTTTTCCATATTCCTTTCTTTCTTTTGTTCATCCTTTCTCTACCCATTTTCATCATCTCTCTTCCTCATATATATTTATCATGTCACTTCTCCCCCATTCAACTCACTCATACCATACCTCTCTTTCTTTTTCCAACCCATTTTTAGTTCTCTGCATCTTTAAGGACCTCTTGATCGTGTATGAAACGTGGTGGCTTTTGATTCTCCTGACTATGCCACAAAAACAATCTCCTTCCATATAGGTGGTGTTTCGTGCAATGTTTGAAGGACACACTAACCTCCAATTTTCTGACTACATCACAGCGCCCCTTAAGTTAAGTGTCCACTCTTACCTCTCTCTCGTCGTTTATCTCCTCCTCTTCCATTATCATTCTATAACATTTCTCCTCTCACCTCCTTACTTCTTCACTCCCATAATTTATCCAACTTTATTCTTGCCACTACCTTCCTTCTCGTTTTAACCCCCTCCTTTCCTCACACTTAGCACCCTCTTCCTCTTTCCATCTCTTTTCCTTCTCCCCCTTTACCTCATCCGTTCTCTTTTCCGGTTTGTATTTCCTCTGACTTTGTGAATGCCGTGTGTCTCTGTCTGTCTGTCTGTCTGTATGTCTGTCTGTCTGTCACTGCCTCCATAGTTGCATGTTATTTATATCTGTCTGTCAGTCTGTCTATTGGTTTGCATGTCTGTATATCTATACTGATCCTTCCTATTTGTAATCCCTCTTCCCTTCCTCGATGTTTATTCCTGTTCCTGCTCCTCTTCTCTCTGCCTCTCTCTGAAATAGTTTTTTTTTCCTTTGTCTCTGCATCCCTGCATTCATCTTATCCATTCCCCCTCTGTCTCCCTTCATTCCCTTCCCCTACCATTCCTCTCTCTCCTGTCACTCTTATCTATTGCTTCACATCCCTCTCATCTTTCTCTCTCACCCTTCGCCCTCCACTATGCATCCTTCTCTTTCTCTTCACCTCCCTCTCGCTCTTATCTGCTGTTCCGTATCCTCCTCTTTCCCCTCCCCTCCCTACTCTCCCCTACCTCCTCCTCCAGCACAATACCCTGCGGGAAAATCCAATTTAAAGTTTTCAAAGGCTGTCTAAGTCAGGCTGGATGCTTTGACGTGGCAACTCATTCACCTCCATCAAACCAGACCTAATAATGTTAACCAGTACCGGGGAAGGATCACTTGGTACTGAGAAGGGAACACACACACCACTCTCTCTCTCTCTCTCTCTCTCTCTCTCTCTCTCTCTCTCTCTCTCTCTCTCTCTCTCTCTCTCTCTCTCTCTCTCTCTTCTGAATACGTAGAGGACAAATCTTTGTTATGACATTTTTTCAATAGATAAAGGGCCATTCTTCCATTCCATCATCTTTGTGACATGGTACTCGCTATAAAAGGTGTGTTCATTTCAAGATCTTTCCGAGGTCAAAGCTATCATCTTAATCGTTAATTTGGTTTATATATATGTGGAAGAGCATGTTATTTACAGC
>JAWZYT010005662.1:0-32958 GCA_034508575.1 Petrolisthes manimaculis
GTTGTTGTTACCATTATTTTCACCTACACACATTTTCACATAGGTTTGTTTATTCCTATATTTGTTCATTCCCATCTGTTCATTCCCATCTGTTCATTCCATCTGTTCATTCCATATATTCATTCCCATTTGCCCACTCCTATTCGTTCATTTATATTCATTTATTCCCATTTATTTATACCTATTTACTTCATTTAATTAAACACAATAATTTTCACCAAGCATGTTGAGGACAATTGTGGATCTTTTTTGTGTGTTTATATTTTTTACTTTTTTTTTACCTCAACCTCGGGACCACCAACTTACCTGCATGTGTATCTAAGCTAAATCCTCCATGTGTTTAGTGCATCAACCCACACGTACAGTTGGACACAGGAATTGGTGGTACAGCCCAGGTGAAAGATACTAACTTGTCCCAGTGGAGTAACCAGTGTCTATTATATTATCAGCTAGGTAGTGTACTTGCAATTTTTTTTTTATTATCATCCTCAATACTGACTTCAGCCCCTGGTGTCTCCTATTTGGCACTAATAAGGAAATTGATTTTACGAAAATTTTTACCATCTTTCACACTTGGATTGTGCCACCCATTCATGTATCCAACTGTACACACACACACACACACACACACACACACACACACACACACACCACCAGGCTACTACCTCACTGTCACTTTCATACCCAGCAGAGAGACCCGTTGCCACACCCTCCAACCTAGAATAGAAAAAAAAAAAAAAACAATATTAAGAAAAAAGATGGTGTCACTTGCCTTGCTTGGCCTCGACGACAAATGCTCCAACCATTATTATTCTTGGTGGATAATTTATTTGTGTCTTCCTTATTTCTCTGGGCTGTTTTTATAACGTACTAAGAGGCGTTATTATAAACACAAAACCTGTATTATTACCGTACAACAATAGTCACTGGTTGGTCTAATATTATTTACTCCGATCAACTGTCCCATTTTTTTTTATTTTTTTTTTAAGTTGTAAAAAATATAAGGAATTTCTAAACGGAGGAATAGTCTTCCCTCAACAACCATAAATAAGTTGTATGAATATTTTTAGGCAGACTTTCTTTTTACATTTTTAGCAGTAAATGATGACCGTGTGTTTGTAAGTACGTATGCGAGTTTTTTCTTCGGCATGTTGTAGATCTCGGTTTTAAGAAAGAAACAATTTATATATATATATATATATATATATATATATATATATATATATATATATATATATATATATATATATATATATATATATATATATATATATATATATATATATATATATATATATATATATATATATTTTTTTTTTTTTTTTTTTTTTTTTTTTTTTTTTTTTTTTTCTGTTCAACATGTCTGTAATTTCCTCACGTCATGTCTGTTGCTGCACAAGTAAAGGGGGAAAAAAATCTTCCTCGTTCGTACAATACAAAATGGTAGCGTGAAGTGCACCGACGAAATTTATTAGTGTCAAATTAGTATCAATTCCGAGATAATACAAACTGTGGAGGAAGTGTGACAATATGACTCCCTTTCATTACCTTTGCCGAAAATGTAATGCCAGAAAACCCCCGACTCAGTTAAGGACCGGGTTGATGGGAACACTACATTCCTGAGAGAGAGAGAGAGAGAGAGAGAGAGAGAGAGAGAGAGAGAGAGAGAGAGAGAGAGAGAGAGAGAGAGAGAGAGAGAGAGAGAGAGAGAGAGAGAGAGAGACAGAGACAAAGACAGATTACTTGATAAAACACTGCGATGATGTGACTTCTTACCTCCATCACCTTCCACCATCACCTTCCTCCATCACCTTCCACCATCACCTTCCTCCATCACCTTCCTCCATCACCTTCCTCCATCACCTTCCTCGTGGCTCTTTACTGGCAGATTGGTGAACTAAGGATGGCAGTCAATATTCGAAAAAATATATTAATGTTTTGTTGTTGCTAAGTACTGAAAAAAATTATCATAAGCTGCTTAACATTAATTGTTCATTGAAAATAAACCCCTGTGTCTTCCTAAGGGTTTTGTCAACCCTTGTATAACATTCATGAAGATAAGAAAGGAAAGGAAATGGCTCAGGTCTGAATGGGAAACCAAACACACAACTATTTACCTCGTGTTTGTAGGTCATGCTTCCCAGGATATCAACGCTATTTATATTACGTATTTTCACTGTCAATTTCCATGTGTTATTTGCAGGAATGGGTCTGTGAGTCAGTGGGTGAAGGAGTTACGTGTGTTGTACGAGGCTGAGTGTATGAACACCCTACAGTCCAAGTCACTGCCAGGGGACCCCGCCCGTCGCCACGCCTCCACCCCTCCCTCTGCCAGACACGCCGTCAGAGCCATACAACGCCGTGCCCACGCTGTGTCTACAGAGTTTGCCAGACTCTGCCAGTTAGTGTTTATCATTGTTTGTTATTTGTTATGTATTAATTCAATAATGTGACTCTGACAGTTAGTGTTTATCTTTGTTGTTTGTTATGATATTATTCAATAATGTGACTGACAGTCAATGTTTACATCAAAATCATCTTTATTTGTTATGGTATTATTTATATATTAATTTAATAATGTTATGATATTCTTTATGTATTAATTCAATAATGTAACTTGAAACATCTTATTGTAATGTTATAAATATAATGTTACCTTTATGTGAGTAATTAATACAATGTAATCTATTCTAACTTCAGACGTCTGGAGTGGCTGGATTTGGGTGAAGTTCCACCTTTGGCAGAATCTCTGGTTGAACACATTAACACTTTCCTGAAAGATTATACAACCCAGTGGACAGCTGCCCACCCACACCTTCAACCTCAGGTAAAGATATAATTATATATACATTAATAACCTTCAACCTCCGGTAAAGATATAATTATAAACAATATTAAAGACATGTAATAATGATATAAACATAATTATAACCAAACACATTATATTAACAAGACCATAATAGTGTTATAATAACTAACTCAGATATAATAATTCATCATACTATAATTATTAACAACACTATAATATAATAATAGTGTTGTAATAACTAACTCATATCTTATTCTATTAATTATAACGTCTATTAATACAAGTGTTTCTCGTGTGACTGACAGTCTTCGTTGAGTCGTCAGAGTAAAGTCATCAGGCAGATCTGTGAGAGGCTGAGGGAAGTTTGTCAGAGCAAGAAGGAAGAAGAAGAAGAAGAAGAAGAAAAGAAGGAAAAGGAAGAGAACAATGCAAGTCAACAGGAGACGAGACAAGTGGTGCAGGTGGTGACAGCATTAGGTCACGCCTTTACCAAACTGGTCGATCTCATGTTGAGCAGAGAAATAAAGGTGAGTAATAAAGTTATTATATTAATTATCTTCATGCTTAGTAGAGAAATAAGGGTGAGTAATAAACAGTTGTTATAATGACAACAATACAGTGTTTATTAATGTAATTGTGCCGTCAAATATATCAAGTTGCTCTACAGAACAGCACATATACCAAGGAACTCTGTGATCGTATATGAGAACTGGTGGCTTAATAATATGGAACAAATAAATAATCAGTGTTTGTACATTTACCTCACTTGTACAGGAAGTGGTACGAGTTCTGGAAGAGACAAGGGAGGAGGAGGTGAAGGCAGCTGTGTCGCACCTCACAGCTCTTGGCGTCGACGGTGGCCACATCTGTCGCCTCATAGCCAGACTGGGTGGTGTGAGGGGATTGTTAGGGGTGTGTCTGGAGCCCCGTCTACGTCAGGTGCGGGTCGCGGCACTAAGGGCGCTGGCAACTGTCTCTTGTGTCGTGGAGGGCATCGTAGAACTGGAGAAGGTAAGATGACGAATGGTTGATGGATGGATGGATGGATGGATGGATGGATGGATGGATGGATGGATGGATGGATGGATGGATGGATGGATGGATGGATGGATGGATGGATGGATGGATGGACGGATAGATTGATAGAATGATAGAATGATAGATTGATTGATTGATAGATTGTTGTTGTTGTTGTTTAAGGAGGAAATCCAGTGTTGGTGGTGGTATATCTGGAGCAACTGGTTCACTTCAAACTAGTGTTGTGTGTGTGTGTGTGTGTGTGTGTGTGTGTGTGTGTGTGTGTGTGTGTATAATATTAACATGTGAAGGTATAACACTAATTAATAACATACATACATACATACAGGCTGGAGGTGTTGAGGTAGTGGCTGAGGTGTTGTGTGTGTGTGTGTGTGTGTATATAATATTAACATGTAAAGGTATAACACTAATTAATAACATACATACATACATACAGGCTGGAGGTGTTGAGGTAGTGGCTGAGGTGTTGTGTGATGAAGAGTGTTGTGAGGAAGAGAGGAGTGAGGCTGCTGGTGTGTTGGCACAGATCACCTCACCTTGGGTAGAGAACACACACCGTCTGCCTGCCCTCACCGCTCACATGTCACCCATCGTTCACGCTCTCACAGGTAAAGTATAGGAACACACACGAACACACACAGGTAAAGTACAGGAAGTCACACACACACACACACTTACAGGTAAAGTACACGAATTTACACACACACACACACATACACACACACACACACACACACACACACACACACACACACACACACACACACACAGGTAAAGTACAGGAATTCACACACACACACAAAACATAAATAATCTGATATTCCTTATCAAGATTCTGCTACTTTTGATATAATTGCAACATAATATCATCAAATTATGTCAATTCATTTTCAATTATCATTCTCATTTTTATCCTCTTTATAATGATTACTGTTTCTATAGAAGATATTGATAACCTTATTCCTTATCATTATAATAATTACCTGTTCAGCAAGATAAGATGTTAATAACCTTATCCTTATCATATAATTATTATCTGTTCAGCAAGATAAGATGTTAATAACCTTATCCTTATCATATAATTATTATCTGTTCAGCAAGATAAGATGTTAATAACCTTTTCCTTATCATATAATTATTACCTGTTCAGCAAGATAAGATGTTAATAACCTTTTCCTTATCATTATAATTATTACCTGTTCAGCAAGATGTTACTTATGTTCCTAATTCTCTTATAAATTTTTCATCTTACCTTTTTTAGCCTTGGCCAGATGTACCCGGTCTGCTGAGATCTTCCTGTTGGCTTCTGCTGCCCTTGCCAACCTGACCTTCCTGGACGGTGGTAGTGTGGAGGCCATGAGGAAGGCTGGTACCTCCCGTGTTCTCCTCAAGGCGGCCACAGACTCACCCAACATATCCATCTTCACCAAAGATCAGGTATTATTATTTATGACATTACATTTATAGGAAGGAGAAGAATGGTTTTATACTTTTGGGTGTCTGGTAATACTTATGTGACAAATGGAATTATATCATCTGTTTTCTGTAACAAGTAACAATGTAATAACAACATACAACACACACAGTTACTCATTGATACCAACACCATACAACACACACACAACAACATACAACACACACACACAACACCATACAACACACACGCAGTCACTCATTGATACCACCAACATACAACACACACACAGTCACTCATTAATACCACCAACATACAGCACAAAACACACATCAACAACAACATACAACACACACACAACACCATACAACACACACACAGTCACTCATTGATACCAACACCATAAAACACACACACAGTCACTCATTAATACCACCAACATACAACACACACAACAACATACAACACACACACAACACTATACAACACACACAGTCACTCATTAATACCAACACCATACAACACACACAGTCACTCATTAATACCAACACCATACAACACACACACAGTCACTCATTGATACCACCAACATACAACACACACACAGTCACTCATTGACACCAACACCATACAACACACACACACAGTCACTCATTAATACCAACACCATACAACACACACACAGTCACTCATTAATACCACCCACACACCTACATTCACTCACTCCTTCCTCTGTTCAGATTGCCACAGTATTGGCCAACTTGGCGGGGTCACAGGAAGCAGCAGAGGAGGTGGTGGAAGAAGATGGAGTTTCTGTGTTGTTGTCACTACTTAACACTCGTCCAGCACCAACACACAGACTACCAGAAGTGGCCACGGCAGAACGAGTCCAACAAAAGTCAGCCATTGCTCTCTCAAGGTAAATAGAATTATTACACTAAACCAAATTATAACAACACTCAACTTTCATTGTCAGATGTGTATTATTAGTTGTATTATGTACTGAAATTATTGCTGTGTATATTCATTTATGTATTATAGTAATACAGAACAGCTTCAGTTGTCAGATATACAGTAATGTATATAATTAGTTATAATATGTGCTAGAATGAATTATGTGTACTTAGATTTTATGTATATTCTTGTTTATTAGGATGGTCCATGTATAATAAGTGGTATGTATATATATATATATATATATACACACACACACATACTAAACACATACATACGTTACTTTCTATACAGGTTGTGTAGGGACTCATCTGTAGCTCGACAAGTGGCCAAGTTTGGTGGAGCAGAAAGGTTGATCAGACTTTGTAAAGATGAACACGAGAGGAACCACAGTGATGCTGTCCTTGTTGCTTGTCTGGTATGTATGTATAAACTTATTAATCTTTAAGTGTTATAATTATATTGTATATTAATTACTTTCTTCTTTGTCTGGTATGTATGTATAAACTTATTAATCTTTAAGTGTTATAATTATACTGTATATTAATTACTTTCTTCTTTGTCTGGTATGTATGTATAAACTTATTAATCTTTAAGTGTTATAATTATATTGTATATTAATTACTTTTTCTGTGTCTGGTATGTATGTATAAACTTGGTTAATATTTAAATATACTTTCATTTCTCTGTTAATTACTTTCTTCTCTTAATATTATATTTTAAAATTCAGTTCTCGACTTTACTTTGCAAATTACCACTTTAAAATTTGAGTCTGGTTGGAAAGATGATAAATATTGTATTTTCTTTAATATAAAAATAAAGGCAAAGTTACTTATGAAGAAAATATCATAAATATTATATGGAATGAGAATGTGATAATTAATGAAGGGTTGTGGTGTCTACAGGCGGCGCTGCGTAAGATGGCGTCTTCCTTGGGTTCTGAGGAGCTGCGGGGAATGGACGCTACAGAACTGGTGGAGCCACGACTACTCGACTCCTTCCTCATCTACTCCTCCAGGCAGGAGAGTTACGTGTAGGAGGAGGAGGACAAGGGATAGTATAACTTAACCCACCAATGTGACGTCATGGAGGAATAGTGACGTCAATAAAAAGTGACATCATGGAGGAAAAGTGACATAATTTATGAAAAGTGACATAATTTATGAAAAGTGACATAATTTATGAAAAGTGACGTCATGAATAAAAAGTGACGTAATGGAAGAAAAGTGACGTCACGACGGAGAAAAAAAGTGACGTGACGGAGGGGAAATAATGACGTCACAACAAGGGACTACAACACTGCTGCTCACTTCTGTTCTTGTACCAAAGCTGAAAAAATGAATCCTCCCAATTTACATCCTGTTGTGTAAATTTTCTGACGAGGATAAATTTTAAGTGCCTCAATGTTTATATTAAGTGTATTCTGTCTATACGTGTTTTCTTCTCTTTCTGTCCCTTTTTGTGTACTGTCTTTTCTGTCTAAATGTTTTCTTATCTGTCTGTCCTTTTTTGCTGTCTTTTCTAGATGTTTTCTTATCTGTCTGTCCTTTTTTTTGCTGTCTTTTCTGTCTATATGTTCTTTCTGTCTAAATATTTTCTTCTCTTTCTGTCTATTTTTTGCTGTTTTATCTGTCTTTCTTTTTTCTTTCTGTCTTAAATAAAATGATGTAGTGTGTTGTTTGGCCTGAGAGGCTTAATTATACCACTTACTTCTTATTATCTGTCTGAGTATTTGTCTGTATGTATGTATGTATGTATGTATGTACTGTGTGTATGTTTGTATGTACTGTGTGTATGTTTGTATGTACTGTTTGTATGTATGTATGTATGTACTGTGTGTATGTATTGTATGTACTGTATGTATGTACTGTTTGTATGTATGTATGTATGTTTGTATGTATGTATGTATGTTTGTGGGGCATTAGTAGACCAACTTTGTATATATATAATTTTTTACCTTTTTTTTTGTATCCCACCTTTAATACCTCTAGTTGAGTCTTAAGTTTGTCCTGTCCTGATACGAATGAATGTACAGTCAAGGACAATAGGTTGTGACTTGCATCACGTCTGTTCCTAATCGACACACACACACACACACACACACACACACACACACACACACACACACACACACACACACACACACACACACACAAACACACACACACACACACAACCCTGCAATGACTAAAAGAAACCTGAAAGGGATAGATAAAGTATACCAAAATATGATAATACCATATCTTTTTTATTAATATCTATTTTTTTTATAAGACAGGTGTAACTGTTTACCTGTGTATATCATGACAACTTTAAGACCTCCATATAAACAAAATAAACTGTGGATAGGAAGGTGAGAAGCAAAGTTTGTCAGCGACTGTATACACTCGTGATACATACTTTCTGACCAGAGTGTGAAGAGTATGAAGCTTCGAATCGTCTGGTATTGCTCATTTCCCCACTCAGTACACCTATAGAGGCTGAGTTCGAATGCAGGGTGTGTGTGTGTGTGTGTGTGTGTGTGTGTGTGTGTGGTATTGTTCATTTCCCCACCCAGTACACCTTTACAGGCTGAGTTCGAATGCAGGGTGTGTGCGTGTGTGTGTGTGTGTGTGTGTGGTGCCTGCCGTTCGTCTCTGGTCAGGGATTACGTATCACGGGTGTACAATAACACAACGTAAACAAACATTTAAACCAACCTCTGGCAACCTGTGTAAGATGAACGTCAAAAACAAACATTATAATTACTGACTGGATTATGGAAAGTGTTCTGTTCTCGGTGTGTTCTAGGATGTGGAGTTCAGAGTGAAGAACATGCGTGGGTTATTGATATATATTCTGTTCTCGGTATGTTCTTTGATGTGGAGATGAGTGTGAAGAACATGGATACTTATTGATATTATGTTCTGTTATCGATATGTTCTGGGATGTGGAGATGAGTGTGAAAAACATGAATGGGTAGTAATTATTGATATACTGTGTTCTGTTCTCGGTATGTGGAGTTGAGAGTGTGAAGAACAAACATGCATGGCTGGTAATTATTGATATACTGTGTTCTGTTCTGTGTGGATGTGTTCTTGGATGTGGAGTTGAGAGTGTGAAGAACAAACATGCATGGCTGGTAACTATTGATATACTATGTTCTGTTCTGGGTGGATGTGTTCTTGTGTTTACTGTTTGTTCTGTTCTGGGATTTAGGATGCTGCTGCTGCTGATGAATTACCCGAATGTGTGGTAAATTATCCTTCTAGTCAGATATCTGAACCAAAAAACTTTATACGCGTTTTTGTTGATAACCTGTACATACATACATACATTCCAATTTTTTGTTGTGTCATATCTTATGTATATTTTAATATGAACACTATTATTAAAAAAAGAAGAGTATTATTTCTCCTTTTACTGTAGCTTTAATTAAGGGGGTGCAGGAATCGGGGGACAGGCTTGGGGGTTTTGGGGGGTGCGGGTTTTTTTACTACAGGCAAATAGTAGTAGCAGCAATTGACATCTTGACATTAAAATTAGGTTTGCAGCAATAATTTCTGTCTTATCTACAATCTTATACCACCATGACATGCAGGAGGATTTTATCTACATCATCCACCCATTTTTAATCATGGTAGCGTAATATTTATAAATAAATATCGGCATATAAAAAAAGTTGTATACACATTTTTAACTACTTGTTTCACTTCAACTCGTATTTAATCGTATATTTTTTAATTATATGGATATTTTTTTCACGATAAAAGTAATCCTCTATCATTATTCTGTCAGGTTACCAAAGTGCCAAGTAGATATTAAGCGAAATAAGTGAGGCACCAAGAAAAAACAAAAAAAATGTACCTCGGAGAAATGCAATGTTTTGGTAAAGCAAAGGTAAGCGTGAACGGAGGTTGCCTGGAGATATTGACCAATCAGAGACGAGCATTAAAAATACAGCTATTAAGGGGGCGTGGCTACTAGGCCAGGTTAGCGTAAAACGAGTATAGTGACAGTAAATAAATAATAAACCACAATAAGATCTCCAATGGAATGTGTTCGTTGGTGAATTGGTGGTCTGTTCAAAGCTTCAACCCAAACTGTATACTTATTAGTGCTCGTGACTGTACACAAGAAGATCGTTTCCTCACCAAGACACTCGAAACACTCGAATCACTTGAATCACTTGAAACACTCGAAACACTTGAAACACTCGAAACATTTGAAACACTCGAAACACTCTAGGACTGTGAATTCTTTGTGGTTCTAATAGCAACAGAACACAACAACAACACCACCACAACAACAACACGACAACTCATCATCTATATCTATCTTCTGTTGTTCAGCCATTCCAACCACAAGTCCACAACAGGAGCTTCAGTCATTTAAGGGGGAGTTCCTTTCTGTCAGTGTCTCACCTCTCTATCACCTTTTTCTGGCGCTATATGACCTCACTGTTGCGGCGCCTAATAGCAGTTAATCAATCAATCCCTTCTGTCAGCCGAGAGTGAAGTGAGGATGGAGGCAGGGCGACTCACTGATGAGGACTGGACATGGGACTCAGGTAATCACAGGTATGCCAGTTGTTACCTTGTACTACCCACACAGCCAGTCAAACCTCTATTAATAAAACACACTCGTGATACATAATTTCTGACCAGAGTGTGACGAGTAGAAAGCTTCGAATCGCCTGGTATTGTTCATTTGCCCACCCAGTACACCTATAGAGTTCAAATGTAGGGTATGTACAGCCACTCATAAAAATTAAGACCCCCACAGGCCAGTCACCTTCGTATAAGTGTGATATCGGTTCTGGCAACAGTGTACGTGACGTCAGTGAAATATGAAGTTGATCTGCTCGACTCATTTTGAACTCAGGGTAGATGAGATGAAGCATGAATTGAGATAATGTTTCGAGCAAACCAACCTTCCTCCAACACCACACACACCAACACCACCTCTCACGTTAGATACAGTCACGAGAACTAATAAGTATGCAGGTGTAATTTGAATACATAGAGACAGTAAATTAACCCACAACAATAAGATCTCCATTTGAATTAGTTCGTTTGGTGGATTAAACTGTTCAAAGCTTCAACCAAAGCTGTATACTTTTTAGTGCTCATGAGTGTACAATATTACCAGAACAGATATCACACGAGTTAAAAGGTGTCGTGCCTTATTTAGATGTCTTTACTTTTATGAGTGACTGTACATATATGAGTGGTGCCTGTCGTTCGTCTCTGGTCAGGGATTACGTATCACGAGTGTACAGTTTCCTCCACTCCCGCTTTCACCAGTTCAGCGTTGCCATCGTGTGAGCTACCAGATTCGACTCTCGCATCCGAAACACCTGCCAGTAAGAGTAATAAGGGTTGATGGCAGGTGTTTCGGATGCGAGAGTCGGAACTGGTAGCTCACACGATGCCTGGTGTATACGATGGCAACGCTGAACTGGTGAAAGCGGGAGTGGAGGAGACTGTACGTTGACCAATTACTTCAGTCCTTTTAGTTAGTTATAAATTATTCAGCTAGTTATATTATTACATGTGCTCGTACACCCATAATTATGTTTCGGTGCTTCACATGTATATAATTGAACTTTTGACCACTGGATAACTGCACGCCATCAATTACTTTACTTTTCTGTCCTTTCATTCAACTACTGTGTACAGAACATATGATAATTCAATTGTTTTCGACATTTTCTAAGTACTTTTCAAATGTCAATGGGTATATACTGTAAGTTTGCATCACTCGTACAGTGAGAGACAATAGTCGTGTTTAGGTTGTGTCCAAAGATGAAATGTAACTCACGTGACATTATGCAAATCCAATGGTAATAGGCTCAATAATATATACAGTATTTTTTTTAGCTAAAGTCTGTTCAAAATTTGTGTTCCACTAGCCTCTATCTAGCTAGCTAGCTATTTCTATCTGTCTATCTATCGCTATTTCTATCTGTCTATATATCTATCTATTTCTATCTATCTATCTAACAATGTATATCTATCTATTTCTATCTATCTATATATCTATCTATTTCTATCTATCTATCTAACTATCTATATCTATCCATTTCTATCTATCTATCTATCTATTTCTATCTATCTATCTAACAATGTATATCTATCTGTTTCTATCTATCTATATATCTATCTATTTCTATCTATCTATCTAACTATCTATATCTATCTATTTCTATCTATCTATCTATTTCTATCTATCTAAGCATAAGATGCCAAAAGGAACACAAGTTTTGAACAGAGTATAGTTGCCTTATGTTTTCCCCTAATTTCAGGACACAACTAATTATCTCTGACTGTACACTGATGGAGGATAAGAAAACACACACATCTGGGAATATACTTAATTTCAAAATATATAATATTTGTACAAATGACTTAATAATGGCTATATTTGGTATATACTTGTGACTAGTGAGTGTGGGTATAGTTATTGACACTTCATCCTACACGACTTCTACTGGTTGGATGAAATTATTTCCTGTATTATTAAATATTATCGTGTATCATACAACATCAACCTCGTGTAGTACAAGTTCAGCTTATGTATTAATTATCATAACTATAACTGGTGAAATGTACAGTCGTGGATAGAAGTTATGCATTACCCAACATCCATAACTTGTGGTGATAAAGATACCCTTATTCTCTCTCTATCTCTCTCTATCTCTCTCTCTCTCTCTCTCTCTCTCTCTCTCTCTCTCTCTCTCTCTCTCTCTATGATCAGAGACGGTATTTATAAAACATCTCTAAATTCCCATTGGTTCACTGAATACCATAGTCTCTAGCTCACTTAAATCGAAGCATGAGATCTGAAGCATAAGGTTTCAGGACGACAGCCCACCTAAAGCCTCGAATGGTTCGAAATATGTATAGCCTCATTATGGTTTGTGTGGGCTGTCGTCTAGAAACCACCTGCTTCAGATCTCGTGCTTCGACTCAGGTGGACTAGAGATTGTATTCGAATTCATATGTTTGTATGACTGATCTCACCAAAGTGTTTCAGACTCATTTCGAAGCAGAGAAAGAGAGAGACAAATGAAACTTCTATCCCCGACTGTATTTAGTTATAATATCTACCTGGCTAAGGTTTATAACAACTAGGTGTGACAGAATATCTATTACCTACAACCATGGGATAATATGGGTAATACTATCACACTAAATGTAACATAATCATAAGCATCAACACTACTAAAAGTACAGTATGAATTAACAGTGGGGAAAACTTGTCTGAACTGCTTTGTGTTAGAAGGTCAATGTAACCAGTCAGGGTCAATGTCCTACAACACCTTCCAATGAAACAACACCGAAAGCTCGTGCGAAACTATATCTATATATATCTGTAAATAAAAATTCACTCACATGTTTCACTTCCATTTACCCGATGCAGGACTTTTGACCGTGTACTGTACAGCCATGGCTGATAGTGCTGGACCAGGGACCAAGGAGTGTTGGTGAGCAACTAAACACAGTTCCAACAAGTGAATTTTCCAAACCATTCTCAACGTTGAGAGAGGTTTAGAAGACTCACTTTTTCGAACTCTGTTCAGTTGCTCTCCAACATTCCTTGGTCCCTGGTCCATCACTATCAGCCATGGCTGTACATACATACATACATAATATTTCCTTCCTTACCAGAGCAAGTTAACATAGACAAATTATTTCATTACTGCTCCAGTCCTGTGACCCGGAAAAACAGTAGTTATTTATAAAGACTACTTTATATTACTCCCTCAAGGGGATAATACATTTTTGGTACATTGGAGTGCCTCAATTCATCCAAAGTATGCCAGAAAACAGAACCAGGTTAACAAAAATGATGTTGGTTTGTAGCTTAGAATAGTTTGGTGGAATTAGTTGATGCAGATAAACCAACACTACAATATCCCCTAAAAACTGACGAGTGGAGTTGTGTGTCCTCAGACGAAGCTCTCCTGCCTGGAGGAGTAGATGAGGAAGGAGTCGAGTAGTCGTGGCTCCACCAGTTCTGTAGCGTCCATTCCCCGCAGCTCCTCAGAACCCAAGGAAGACGCCATCTTACGCAGCGCCGCCTGTAGACACCACAACCCTTCATTAATTATCACATTCTCATTCCATATAATATTTATGATATTTTCTTCATAAGTAACTTTGCCTTTATTTTTATATTAAAGAAAATACAATATTTATCATCTTTCCAACCAGACTCAAATTTTAAAGTGGTAATTTGTAAAGTAAAGTCGAGAACTGAATTTTAAAATATAATATTAAGAGAAGAAAGATATTAACAGAGAAATGAAAGTATATTTAAATATTAACCAAGTTTGTACATACATACCAGACACAGAAGAAAGTAATTAATATACAATATAATTATAACACTTAAAGATTAATAAGTTTATACATACATACCAGACACAGAAGAAAGTAATTAATATACAATATAATTATAACACTTAAAGATTAATAAGTTTATACATACATACCAGACAAAGAAGAAGGTAATTAATATACAATATAATTATAACACTTAAAGATTAATAAGTTTATACATACATACCAGACAAGCAACAAGGACAGCATCACTGTGGTTCCTCTCGTGTTCATCTTTACAAAGTCTGATCAACCTTTCTGCTCCACCCAATTTGGCCACTTGACGAGCTACAGATGAGTCCCTACACAACCTGTATAATAATAATAATACTATAGAGTAACTTATGTATGTATATAGTATATGTGTGTATATACTGTATATATACAACTTGGCGACTTGTCGAGCTATAGACGAGTCCCTACACAACCTGTATAGAAAGTAACGTATGTATGTGTTTAGTATATGTATATGTGTATATATATATATATATATATCACTTGATTATACATGAACCATCCTAATAAACAAAAATATACATAAAATCTAAGTACACATAATTCATTCTAGCACATATTATAACTAATTATATACAGTACTGTATATCTGACAACTGAAGCTGTTCTGTATTACTATAATACATGAATAAATATACACAGCAATAATTCCAGTACATAATACAACTAATAATACACATCTGACAATGAAAGTTGAGTGTTGTTATAATTTGGTTTAGTATAATAATTCTATTTACCTTGAGAGAGCAATGGCTGACTTTTGTTGGACTCGTTCTGCCGTGGCCACTTCTGGTAGTCTGTGTGTTGGTGCTGGACGAGTGTTAAGTAGTGACAACAACACAGACACTCCATCTTCTTCCACCACCTCCTCTGCTGCTTCCTGTGACCCCGCCAAGTTGGCCAATACTGTGGCAATCTGAACAGAGGAAGGAATGAGTGAATGTAGGTGTGTGGTTGGTATTAATGAGTGACTGTGTGTGTGTTGTATGGTGTTGGTATCAATGAGTAACTGTGTGTGTTGTATGTTGTTATTACATTGTTACTTGTTACAGAGAACAGATGATATAATTCCATTTGTCATATAAGTATTACCAGACACCCAATAGTATAAAACCATTCTTCTCCTTCCTATAAATGTAATGTCATAAATAATAATACCTGATCTTTGGTGAAGATGGATATGTTGGGTGAGTCTGTGGCCGCCTTGAGGAGAACACGGGAGGTACCAGCCTTCCTCATGGCCTCCACACTACCACCGTCCAGGAAGGTCAGGTTGGCAAGGGCAGCAGAAGCCAACAGGAAGATCTCTGGTGTCTGAGTGTCCCTTGCAAGTTCTGAAATGTTAATAAAGGCTATCATCTTTATTGTCTGGTTTTAAGGTGTGTGTGTCTCTGTGCCAGTGTGAGTGTGTGTGTATTAGTGTACAGTTGGCTCCACTCCCGCGTTTCTCCACTGTCGTTGCCAATGTTGGGCCAGTCAGAAATTCGAATCCCGATTCACAAGTTAAAATATTCGAAACATTCCTATCTTTCACTCTAAGGATATGAATGTCTCGAATTTTTTAACTTCTGGATCGGGATTCGAATTTCTGACTGGCCCAACATTGGCAACACGAGGGGAGAAACGCAGGAGTGGAGCCAACTGTATGTGTGTGTGTTTCTTTCTCTGAGTATGATTATGTGGGTGCATGTGTGTCTGAATGAGCTTGTACCTATTTGTTTCCCCTTCTTTCTATGTGTGTGTGTTTGTGTGTGTGTGACTTCGTGTAATTTACCTGTGAGTGTGTGTGTGTGTGTGTGTGTTTGACTTCCTGTACTTTACCTGTGTGTGTTCGTTGATGTACTTTACCTGTGAGAGCGTGAACGATGGATGACATGTGAGCGGTGAGGGCAGGCAGACGGTGTGTGTTCTCTACCCAAGGTGAGGTGATCTGTGCCAACACACCAGCAGCCTCACTCCTCTCTTCCTCACAACACTCTTCATCACACAACACCTCAGCCACTACCTCAACACCTCCAGCCTGTATGTATGTTATTAATTAGTGTTATACCTTCACTACACACTCACACACACACACACACATACACACACACACAAACACACACACACACACACACACACAGAGTACCTCAGCAACCACCTCAACACCTCCAGTCTGTAGAATTGGCCACACAAACCATCTCAGCACTTATAAATAGACGCAGAAAGCTTTAAAAATGAGTAAATTACAGAGGAAATATATTTGTGTTAATGTAATTCCAGCATACAGTATCATTCATATAAATAGTTTAGCTGTGACCATTTACCTTTTCAAGATCTGCGATGCCCTCCACCACACAGCAGACTGTAGCCAACGCCCTTAGTGTGTCCCCTCGGTACTGACGAAGGGTTGGCTCCAGACACACCCCCAGTAGTCCCCGCACCCCACCCAGTCTGGCTATAAGGCGGCAAATGTGTCCTCCATCCACTCCAAGAGACGTGAGCTGCGACACCATAGATTGTACCTCGTCCCTACTGCCAGGCATCTCCAGGCACCTCACCATTACCTGTATGTACAGTCAAAGGCAAAAGTCCTGTTTTTATCTTTTAAATTGTGACATCTGGTAAAGTCATGGTCTAATGTATGTACTGTAACACCTTCCAATGAGATGGCTTCGAAAAATGATCCGAAACTATAGCTGTTGGTGTGTGCAATTTTGGTTCATAAAATTAATTCAAATAGCTCGCTTTTATTCACCAGGTTGCAGTACATTAGACCATGACTTTACATACTTCGGTTTTAATATATTCAAAATGTATTGTAAGCGAAAACATAATGATTATTACTTACGGTATCGCTGAAAACACTATCAAAAATGGAGACTAAAGATATAGATTACTACTTATGATATCGTTGAAATCACCTGATCATAGTGGTAAAATCAACACCGTTTATATTCGTAGTATAATTTATATGAAAAAACAATAACAATAACATACTATGATAACCGTACTCCGTGTTTCGTAATGCAAAATTTGTTGTCTACTGACCATTATTTCTCTGCTCAACATGAGATTAATATAATAACTTATAATATAATTATTACTCACCCTTATTTCTCTACTAAGTATAAAGTTAATTAATATAATATTAATAATTACTCACCTTTATTTCTCTACTAAGTATAAAGTTAATTAATATAATATTAATAATTACTCACCCTTATTTCTCTACTAAGTATAAAGTTAATTAATATAATATTAATAATTACTCACCTTTATTTCTCTACTAAGTATAAAGTTAATTAATATAATATTAATAATTACTCACCTTTATTTCTCTGTTAAGTATAAAGTTAATTAATATAATATTAATAATTACTCACCCTTTATTTCTCTGTTAAGTATAAAGTTAATTAATATAATATAATTATTACTCACCTTTATTTCTCTGCTCAACATGAGATCGACCAGTTTGGTAAAGGCGTGACCTAATGCTGTCACCACCTGCACCACTTGTCTCGTCTCCTGTTGACTTGCATTGTTCTCTTCCTTTTCCTTCCTTTCTTCTTCTTCTTCTTCTTCTTCTTCCTTCTTGCTCTGACAAACTTCCCTCAGCCTCTCACAGATCTGCCTGATGACTTTACTCTGACGACTCAACGAAGACTGTCAGTCACACGAGAAACACTTGTATTAATAGACGTTATAATTAATAGAATAAGATGAATTATTATATCTGAGTTAGTTATTATAACACTATAGTATATGAATTAGTTACTACAACACTATAAAGTCTTGTTAATATAATGTGTTTGGTTATAATTAACGTTATATAATTACTACATATCTTTAATGGGTATTTTATCATTATTGTTTATAATTATAACCTTACCTGAGGTTGAAGGTCATTAATTAATGTTTCTATAATGTTTATATCATTACCTGAGGTTGAAGGTTGATATTTACCTGAGGTTGAAGGTCATTAATTAATGTTTCTATAATGTTTATATCTTTACCTGAGGTTGAAGGTTTATATATACCTGAGGTTGAAGGTAATTAATTAATGTTTCTATATACGGTACCTGAGGTTGAAGGTGTGGGTGGGCAGCTGTCCACTGGGTTGTATAATCTTTTAGGAAAGTGTTAATGTGTTCAACCAGAGATTCTGCCAAAGGTGGAACTTCACCCAAATCCAGCCACTCCAGACGTCTGAAGTTAGAAGAGATTACATTGTATTAATTACTCACATAAAGGTAACATTATATTTATAACATTACAATAAGCTGTTTCAAATCATATTATTAAATTAATACATAAAGAATATCATAACATTATTAAATTAATATATAAATAATACCATAATAAATAAAGATGATTTTGATGTAAACATTGACTGTCAGTCACATTATTGAATAATATCATAACAAACAACAAAGATAAACACTAACTGTCAGAGTCACATTATTGAATAATATCATAATAAACAACAAAGATAAACACTAACTGGCAGAGTCACATTATTGAATTAATATATAACAAATAACAAACCAAGATAAACACTAACTGGCAAAGTCTGGCAAACTCTGTAGACACAGCGTGGGCCCGGCGTTGGATGGCTCTGACGGCGTGTCTGGCAGAGGGAGGGGTGGAGGCGTGGCGACGGGCGGGGTCCCCTGGCAGTGACTTGGACTGTAGGGTGTTCATACACTCAGCCTCGTACAACACACGTAACTCCCTCACCCACTGCTGCAGAGACGCGTTCCTGTAAAGTACATCAAATCTAGTATGTGTAGTTTTTCATTGACATCATCATCACCATCATCATCACCATCATTATCATCATCATCATTACCATCATCATCATTATCATCATCATCATCATCATCATTATCATCATCACTAATATAATTTCATATAATTTTTCAGTTGATATAAAGCCATAAACGTAACTGTGTAAGTGGGATAATTTCAGCTGGGTTGAACATATAAAATGACATATATATATTTTTTAATTTTTCTCACATATAACTCCACGACTCACGACTTTATTCCTCCATCTTGTTGTTGTTGATTCTCCTGTCACTATATATGTAAAAATATCTAATGATGCGATTATCTTATGAAATGTTGTTACTTTGATTATATGACACGTATACAAAATCAGTGTAAGGTAGTAATGTGAATATCCATGGAGGGAATGTAATTGAAAAGTTCGGTTGATAAAAATCGTGAACCATGTGTTACTTCACTAAACATCTCGAAGTAACTTTTCAGGACTAGCAAATTGTGCCTTGAACTCTCACGTCTCCGGCTTTGTGTTCCCACGATCATTGTACAGAGACACGAGGATTTCACTGCAGGGTGTTGGGTAAACTGTCCTGCCTTTTCACTTCTACCCTGCCCTTCCCTGCCCTGCCCTGCCCTTCTCTGCCCTCTTTTACACTTCTCTGCCCTGCTTTCTGACTTCTCCTGCCCTTCCCTGCCCTTCTCTGCCCTCTTCTACACTTCTCTGCCCTGCCTTCTGACTTCTCCTGCCCTTCCCTGCCCTGCCCTGTCCTCTTCTACACTTCTCTGCCCTACCCTGTCATGTCCTTTTCATCATCTCCCCCCATATCTTCCGTCTATTCTATCATTTCCCTGTCCCACCCCATCCCGTCCGTCTATTCTATCCTCTCCCTGTCCCCCAGCCTTATCCCCCCCCGTCCTCTCCCCCCTGTCCCCTGTCCTCTCCCCCTTGTCCTCTCCCCCCCCCACTGTCCCCCCCCCAGCCCCCCCAGTATATTCCTCGCCTGGGTTCCTGCAGGTCATTTCCCTCTGTACAGTCTTAAGGGGAGAGTATACTTTTGGTACATTGGAGTGCCTTGATTCCTCCAAAATATGCCAGGAAACAGGACCAGATGGACAAAAATAAAGGAATCCTGTTGCCTGGAATAGTTTGGAGGAATCAAAATCTCCAAAAATGTCAAAACTCTACCCTTCCCTTAAACAAAAAAAATGTCAGTATGCAATCGTGTTCATAAAGGTGATATTATTGAGTTATAATGATGTGAGAAGCATTTTGTATTGACCGCAACTGTACATTCAAGATCTCTCAAGTTTTATATATTATTTTAATTAATAGGATTTGCTGCCGGTTCGAATGGTATGGCTCAGGGCTGTAGACTCGTGATACGTAATCCCTGAACAGAGACGAGCGGCAGAAACCACACACACACTCTTACAGTACACACACACTCGCGCAGACACATATACAGTACACACAGAAACACATAAACACACACATACCCTGCATTCGAACTCAGCCTCTATAAATTATGTGCACTGAGTGGGGAAATGAGTAATACCAGGCGATTCGAAGCTTTCTGTTCCTCACACTCTGGTCAGAAATTAACTATCACGAGTGTACCTTTCATTGACAATAATCTTTGTGAATGTGATTGGTGTAAGATGTATAGTTTGGCGCTGCTTGGGTCGACTGTCAGGGAGTTGAGGAGAGTTGATCATGGCTGGACTGGCAAGGGGAGGGAAAAGTGGGGTGGGGGCAGGGAAGAGCAGGGTGAGGTGAGGGGAGAGGGAAGCAGAGGGGTAAAGTCTGGGTGGGTAGGTGGTTGGCTAGGTAGGTGGCTAGGTGGGTGGCTGGGTGGCTGGGTAGGTGGGTGGGTAGGTGGTTGGCTGGGTAGGTGGGTAGGTGGGTAGGTGGGTGGCTGGGTAGGTGGGTGCCTCACGGTAAGCAAACAGTGGTCAAGGAACAAAAGACTATCGTGTGTGTTTTCTCGTGAGCAAACTGTGTCTGTGGGCCAGTGAGGCGGCTTATCCTTAGGTCAGTATTCACTTCGGCAAAGAAATGGACGAAAATGCAGCCGAAGAATTGGAGTAAAATGCACGAGAAGAAATGAACTAGAGTAAAATGCAAGAGACGAAATTGGGTAAAATGCAGGAGACGAAATGAATTGTAGTGAAATGCAGGACGAAATAAACTAGAATAAAATGCACGAGACGAAATGGAATACATCTCAGGTGGAGTAAAAATGCAGGAGACGAATTGAAGTAAAATGCCTCCTGGGACAAGAAATGTGTTGTTGGGTCACGAGTCTCTGTATATTATTCAGTGGAGGTGACGTGTTGTTGGTTAGTATAATTTTCAAGGTGACGTTGGGAAGTTTTACTGATAGTCCTCAACATACATGAATCAAAAATTACCCCTCATAACTTCATGAAAATACACCAGTAGCTGAAATACATTACTGAAAAATTACCCCTCATAACTTCATGAAAATACACCAGTAGCTGAAATACATTACTGAAAAATTACCCCTCATAACTTCATGAAAATACACCAGTAGCTGAAATACATTACTGAAAAATTACCCCTCATATTATACTACATGAAAATACACCCGTAGCTGAAATACCTAATTGTTTTTTGAAAGAGTCAAATTAAAGGTTATTGTATCCAAACCACGTGTGCCTCATCTATGAAAAAGACAATTAATTCCCATCTACTGAGACAAGAGTTGTTAATAATAATAATAATAATAATAATAATAATAATAATAATAATAATAATAATAATAATAATAATAATAATAATAATAATAATAATAATAATAATAATAATAATAATAATAATAATAATAATAATAATAATAATAATAATAATAATAATAATAATAATAATAATAATAATAATAATAATAATAATAATAATAATAATAATAATAATAATAATAATAATAATAATAATAATAATAATAATAATAATAATAATAATAATAATAATAATAATAATAATAATAATAATAATAATAATAATAATAATAATAATAATAATAATAATAATAATAATAATAATAATAATAATAATAATAATAATAATAATAATAATAATAATAATAATAATAATAATAATAATAATAATAATAATAATAATAATAATAATAATAATAATAATAATAATAATAATAATAATAATAATAATAATAATAATAATAATAATAATAATAATAATAATAATAATAATAATAATAATAATAATAATAATAATAATAATAATAATAATAATAATAATAATAATAATAATAATAATAATAATAATAATAATAATAATAATAATAATAATAATAATAATAATAATAATAATAATAATAATAATAATAATAATAATAATAATAATAATAATAATAATAATAATAATAATAATAATAATAATAATAATAATAATAATAATAATAATAATAATAATAATAATAATAATAATAATAATAATAATAATAATAATAATAATAATAATAATAATAATAATAATAATAATAATAATAATAATAATAATAATAATAATAATAATAATAATAATAATAATAATAATAATAATAATAATAATAATAATAATAATAATAATAATAATAATAATAATAATAATAATAATAATAATAATAATAATAATAATAATAATAATAATAATAATAATAATAATAATAATAATAATAATAATAATAATAATAATAATAATAATAATAATAATAATAATAATAATAATAATAATAATAATAATAATAATAATAATAATAATAATAATAATAATAATAATAATAATAATAATAATAATAATAATAATAATAATAATAATAATAATAATAATAATAATAATAATAATAATAATAATAATAATAATAATAATAATAATAATAATAATAATAATAATAATAATAATAATAATAATAATAATAATAATAATAATAATAATAATAATAATAATAATAATAATAATAATAATAATAATAATAATAATAATAATAATAATAATAATAATAATAATAATAATAATAATAATAATAATAATAATAATAATAATAATAATAATAATAATAATAATAATAATAATAATAATAATAATAATAATAATAATAATAATAATAATAATAATAATAATAATAATAATAATAATAATAATAATAATAATAATAATAATAATAATAATAATAATAATAATAATAATAATAATAATAATAATAATAATAATAATAATAATAATAATAATAATAATAATAATAATAATAATAATAATAATAATAATAATAATAATAATAATAATAATAATAATAATAATAATAATAATAATAATAATAATAATAATAATAATAATAATAATAATAATAATAATAATAATAATAATAATAATAATAATAATAATAATAATAATAATAATAATAATAATAATAATAATAATAATAATAATAATAATAATAATAATAATAATAATAATAATAATAATAATAATAATAATAATAATAATAATAATAATAATAATAATAATAATTAATAATAATAATGCCTATTCATCTCTTTCTTTCTCCTCTTCTCTTTTCTTTTCAAACTTCAACTTAAGCCTCAGGGAACAATTCAGTCTGAGTTATCGCCCCGTAAGTATTCTTTCGGTAATCATCAATAACACTTAATTGCAGCTGATTTCATTTACCTATCTCTCTGATGCTTACCTGGCAATTAGGCGTAAGAATTATAGATCCATTTATCAAAGCTAAACAACGATGCTCCTTCGTTTAGCTTGATAAGTGGAGGCCATTAGCTTACTGTTATGTGTAAGGTGACAACTCATGTTTACCTCTTATTATTATTATTATTATACAAAGTGGAAGAAGGAAAAAAAAAATGTACTTTGGATTGTAAGAAAGGATATAATTTTGACATTATCATTTTGCCTGTCTAAATTATGGTAGCCGATATATTCTGATATCAATCCTTCAGAATGAAAAGGAAAAATGAAAGGAAGGGCTGTTGAATTTATAATAAGAAGGAAAGAAAGGACAGTTGAAGAATAAGAAGGAAATGAAGGACAGTTCACTTTCATTCACACACACACAAATACACCCACAAACACAAACACAAACACACCCAAACACACACACACACACAAACACACACACAGACACACACAAGCATATACAAACACACACAAAAAAAACTACCCCCACCCCCAACAAAAAAAAAAAAAAAAAAAAAAAAAATGTAAATAATATGTCGATGGTAAGGTCAATAACACACAGGTCATGAAGTCATCAGGAAAAATGGAGACAGAAAAACACAGGTAGACGAAGCGAAGGAAGGAAGGAAGGAAGGAAGGAAGGAAGGAAGGAAGGAAGGAAGGAAGGAAGGAAGGAAGGAAGGAAGGAAGGAAGGAAGGAAGGAAGGAAGGAAGGAAGGAAGGAAGGAAGGAAGGAAGGAAGAAAGGAAGGAAGGAAGGAAGGAAGGAAGGAAGGAAGGAAGGAAGGAAGGAAGGAAGGAAGGAAGGAAGGAGCGGCTTGACCGGTTGCCAACAAGTACACCGTTAAAATAATGAATGTTGCAGCGTCTGGATCGTCTTGGTGATAACTGCTATCGAAATATTTGCAAGCGATTAACCTCATGATAAGTATCGCTTTGTATTCAAGATTGTGTGCAAATACCATACTATATTGTTGGTTATATCCTGTATGTTACTTGTATAATGTACTGTGTATAATGTACTCTGTATAATGTACTGTGTATAATGTACTGTGTATAATGTACTCTGTATAATGTACTGTGTATAATGTACTGTGTATAATGTACTGTGTATAATGTACTGTGTATAATGTACTGTGTATAATGTACTGTGTATAATGTACTGTCTATAATGTACTGTCTATAATGTACTATATTGGTGGTTATATCCTGTATGTACTTGTATAATGTACTGTGTATAATGTACTGTGTATAATGTACTGTGTATAATGTACTGTCTATAATGTACTGTCTATAATGTACTGTGTATAATGTACTTGTATAATGTACTGTGTATAATGTACTGTGTATAATGTACTGTGTATAATGTACTGTCTATAATGTACTATATTGGTGGTTATATCCTGTATGTACTTGTATAATGTACTGTGTATAATGTACTGTCTACCATTCTTTTTGGATACATTGGAGTGCCTTGATTCCTCCAAAGTATGCCAGGAAATGGGATCGATCAGAGGCACTATAAAAATGGTGTTCTGTTGCTTGAAATAGTTTGGAGGATTCAGTTACTCCAGATTTATCAACACTATTATTTTTGCTCTTCCGGTCCTGTTTCCTAGCATATTTTGGAGGAATCAAGACACTCCAATGTACCAATAAAGAATGACCACCTTAATGAACGTTTTTCTCGTTAAAAAAAAAACACAAGAAATTCTGAGTAGTACTAATAAGGGATCTGTTTCGTGGCATAGTTTGGAGGAATCAAGAGACCTTCCAATTCACCCATAAAAAAAAATAATCTCTCCTTAAGGGACCCTGTGATGTAGTTAGAAAATTGAAGACAAATGAGTCCTTCAAATATTACCACGAAACACCACTTATCTGGATTGAGCTTGTTTCGTGGTATGATCAGGAGGAATCAGAAGCCTCCAGTTGTCATACACGATCACAGGGCCCTTAACCCCCCCAAGAGAGGTATAATAAACAGGTATAAGAAGAGAGAACCTCCTCACCATTTACTTACCTTTACGAGTGAGTGACCTTAGCAATCATTGGTCTTGAACTTGCAATGAACAATTCGTCAGGTAGATTGGTGGCTGGCCTAGTTAATTATCTTTTGTGTTTTCATCTGGGATCATTCATTCATTCATTCATTCATTCATTTCTCCTACTGTATCATTTACTTACATTGGTCTCTGTCTCTGTCTCTGTCTCTGTCTCTGTTTCTGTCTCTCTCTCTCTCTCTCACTAACTCTTGTGTTCAATAATTAATACTGTATCATCATCACATTGTTCTATCTCACTTGTATTTAGTATTAAGTGTTTAGATTTTAGTGTTAGTTAAATAACATTGTCAATATCATCACTACTATAATTATTGTTAATGCTGTTCAGTTATTCACTGCCAGCATTAATTAAATTTTGCCTGAAAAGCATCGCTTTATATAGGCTAGCATTAGTTGTACATATTAATAGTTTTCTATGCTTATACTTATAAAAAAATTGTATTTTGTATAACTGATAGCTATAAATAAATGTTTCAAATGTTTCAAATGTTTCACTCACTTTCTCTCTATGTCTGTCTGTCTGTCTGTCTCTCTCTCTCTCTCTCTTTCTCTCACACACACACACACATGCACACACCTCACTCACAGACTCACCAGCTCCCTCCTGCCCTTCACACACACACACACACACACACACACCACCAACAGTAGCCTCTATATATAGCCTAACGGGAGCTTAATTGAATGGTGATGGTCTTGTTATGAACCATTATTAGTGAGGGAGGGAGTGAGTGAGGAAGGGAGAGAGGGAGGAAGGAAGGAAGGGAGGGAGGGGGTGAGGGAGGGAAGAAGGGAGAGAGGAAAGGAGGAAGGGAATGAGTGAGGGAGGGAGGGAGAGAGGGAGTGAGGGAGAGAGGGAGGGGGTCAAGAGTCTATAGGGAATGTAAGGGACACGATGAATGAACAGTGTTGTGTATCTATCTCTTCTGTAATAACATCCACAATATCCATCCACATCAATTACCTTCATTCCATATATACACTTATAAATACACTTATGAAGGCAAAACAAAACTGCACCAATTTCCCACCACCGTCACAAACAAGACCAATGATGATTATACACACTTACTCAAGCATCTGAAGGAGTGAAAGAATCCTGGAAACATAAATTTGGTTCAGTGACTGCAAGCACCACCACAAACCCTGCTATCATGAGGAGGAGGAAAACAACACCAACAACACCAAATACAACAACAGCAGAAGCAGAACAAGAAGCAGAAACCGTCATAACAACTGGAAAATGAGCCTGTAATGAGAGCAATAAGGGCATAGCAATGACATACACTGAGGTGCCATCTCTCGAGGTGTAAATACAGGGCGGTGTGTGACTCTCTCGTAAATCTCCACCAACAACAACAATAACAACAACAACAATAACAACAAATGCCGCTTGCTTTGATGACGAAAGGCGGAACCGTGAGTGTGAAGCCAAGAAAGAAGGATATTATAATTACAGGGGAGGAGGAAGGTTTTAGAAGGGAGAGTGTGGTTGGATAATGATGATAAATGATAAAGTATTGGTGGGTAAAAGGTTAGTTAGGATGAGGGAAGATTTAGTAACTAGTGATTGTGGTGTGGATGTGAAACTCTCTCTCTCTCTCTCTCTCTCTCTCTCTCTCTCTCTCTCTCTCTCTCTCTCTCTCTCTCTCTCTCTCTCTCTCTCTCTCTCTCTCTCTCTCTCTGTGTGTGTGTGTGTGTGTGTGTGTGTGTGTGTGTGTCATCATTACCCGGGAGTATTGTTGTCATTGGTGTGAAAGGTTGATAATCTTTCCTTACTCCGAAGCGTGTGTGTGGTCTGGATGTGGTCGGGGTAGGGATGGGGTGTGTGGTCGGGATGGGGTCGGGGTAGGGATGGGGTGTGTGGTAGGGATGTGGTCAGGTGTCAATAAGCTATGGTAGGGATGTGGTCAGGTGTCAATAAGGTATGGTAGGTAGGGATGTGGTCAGGTGTCAATAAGGTATGGTAGAGATGTGGTCGAAAATATTAAAAAACATGGTTGGTTGACAATTAAATATTTCACCATCGTCCTGCAGAGAAGAGAAGCGTGGGAACTCCTGACTCTAACTGTACACACTGAGGACTGGCTGGAGGGGACCTAAAGCCTTCTCACGACCCTATAAAACATCCCCTTCACTTGTCAAAAGAAAAGGGAGGGAGGGAGGGTGGACATGGGAAGGGGACAAGGAGGAGAGAAGGGGAGGGAAGATGCGACAGAGGGAAGGGGAAAAGTGGGGGGTTGGAGGGTGGGGGGGAAAGGAGTGTTGCATTTGAAGGAAGGTAGGTAGGTAGGCGAGGGGAGGGGAGGGGAGGGGAAGGGGAGTAGGAGAGAGAAATCAACATGGAAGTGGGAACGAAGGAAAGGAAATGCCTCAATATAAATAGAAAGGATAAAGAAAGAATGAGAGTTACATCAATAGGTAAGGATTCGAGGGGAGGGGAGAGGAAAGAAAAGGAAGTGGAGGAAAAGGGGAGGGGAGGGGAGGGGAGGGGAGGGGAGGGGAGGGGAGGGAAGGGGAGGGGAGGAAAAGGGAGGGGAGGGAAGGGGAGGGGAGGGGAGAGGAATGAAAAGGGGAAGGGAGTGGAGGGGAGTTAGTAAAAGACCGTCAATAGGAGTGAAAAAGGAGGTGAAAGGGACGAGGCTGGCAGGGAGTAAGGGAGGCATGAGAGAAGGAGAAGAAGAAGAAGCCGAGAGTTGGTCTTGACAACAATAAACTTATCCACTCCTAAAGCCTCGTCATGACTTGCAGGTCCCTCTTCTATACCTCGCCTGGGTGTTGGTGATGGATCCTTGCGTCGTGAGAAATTAAACAGCTTATCAGATTGGCCAGGCAAAACTCTGTATATAGTCTTTAGCTGATTTAAAGATTAATTGGAACTTCATTATTATCTAGTCAACACAAACCTCCATCCCGTTTAACCCATCATTTTCTTTAGTAAACAAAGCTATTATTTTGCTTAATTCTTCTCTTGTTCATGTATTTCCATCAGTATAATATGGCGCTATCGCTACGACAACTCAGCAAGCGCCATCCTATTATTGCATATAATAAGCGAGATAATCGCCTTTAAAGTTTAGGTGATAATCACGCATAAGATAAACACGAATAATTTGTTGACCGTTACTTCACTTCACCAACTGGATATCACCACAATATAACATATACTGTGGTTTTTAAGACTTCATTAGAGGCCAAATTTTATTAGCTTTTGACTGATATATGTTAAAAAGTGTTCAGTTCCCTATTAAGAAAGATATTACAGGTATAATAAATACGACTGTCATGGAAAATTGGTGAAAAGTTATGTTCGAACTGATATATTTGATTAATATGGAGAATTGGTAAATAATAATAAAATATACTACTTCGCTTAAGAAACTACATTGTTTAAGCATTCTATGGGTATAGATTAGATGTAGGTACGTTACCGAATAACTTTGAAAAGTTAAAAAGAATGTGATACTATCACAGTTTGTATGGTCTATTACGTAACCTCTCCGAGGTGGGATGGGGCCGGTCTCTCTCTCTCTCTCTCTCTCTCTCTCTCTTACGGTGATGGTAATGGTAAAATATTTACGGTGATGGTAATGGTAAAAATTTTATGGTGATGGTAATGGTAAAAAATTTACGGTGATGGTAATGGTAAAAATGTTACCGTGATGGTAATGGTAAAAATTTTACGGTGATGGTAATGGTAAAAATTTTACGGTGATGGTAATGGTAAAAATTTTACGGCGATGGTAATGGTAAAAATTTTACGGCGATGGTAATGGTAAAAATTTTATGGCGATGGTAATGGTAAAAATTTTACGGTGATGGTAATGGTAAAAATTTTACGGTGATGGCAATGGTAAAAATTTTACGTTAGCCTTCTCAACCTCTAGAATGCGTCTCTAGGCAGCGTGAGGAATATGGAAATTATTCTTAACTTTTTAATTTTCAACAGTTACATATGAATAAAATATACTTTGTTGAATTGCGTCATCAAACCTAACAAAATTATTTCCTAAAGTAGTTATTAATCCTTAGAGGTCTACGTTAACTCCTATACAAACATTTCCATTGGATTTATAATTAATGATGTGGAGACGAATCCATCATTATGCTATTCAATCAAAGGTATAATTAAGAAGGAAAATTATCTTCCCTCTGATATAATGCTTACATCACCTTAACCACTCCTTTCTTTGCGAGCATATATTTATTTATACCTCGCAGCTTTATCTCTTCTCTCTTCCTTCCCTCTATGGTTGGTAAAGTGAAGGTCGATTTCACAGTATGTATTATGTACAGTCACGACCACTAATTAGTATCCAGGTGTGCTTCGAGTACTCAGAGACAGTAAATAAACACACACTGACACCCGTAGTTTTAAAACATTTGAGGGCCCTTACTGGAGCTCTATGAACCCTCCAAATAATCCAGGCCACAACACGCTTTAGTGTTTCGAATAGGGAATCTGTTGCCTGGAGTAGTTTGGAGGGATCATAGAGCTCCAGTAAGGGCCCTCAAATGTTTTAAAACTACGTGTGTTAAGATCTCCATTGGAATTACCTCATTCGTAAATTGTACTGATCAAAGGTTCAATCAAAACTGTTTACTTAGTAGTGTTCGTGATTGTACCTGGTTCCTCTCAATAAATTAAGGAACCACGTGATGTTATACAGTCTCCAAAAAAGGTATTGCGACAAATCTTGATAGAACTTTAACCATAGTTATATCCACAACTAATTGTAGGGACTATAAACATGTATAATAAAAGGAAATATACATATCCTTTTGTAATGCATACTTATATAATCTCTACAAACAACTATGACATTTAATATATTTAATGTTGTATCAATAGTTGTCGCATTACCTTTTTTGGCAACTGTTCATAAATTGGAAGATAGAAAGCCCTTCAAACAGTGCCACGAAACATGACACATACATTGAAGTAGCTTGTTTCGTGGCCCAGTCAAGAGAATCAGAAGCCACCAGCACCAGGTCTCTTACACGATCACAAGGTCCCCTAAACACTAGAGTCTCCACGAACACAATACACTCACCCTTTTACTGTCCACTCTTCACACTACCTATTTACAACTCTCACACACACACAACAACAACAAACATGGATACATTTCCTTTGATATCGATAAGGTAAACAAAACACTGACTATCATCCAAAGAGAAACAGTTGATTTTTTGTTTTCTTAAGTTGAATTAGCATGACCGTGTGTGTGTGTAGCAGTGGCGAGGCGGCAAAGTATAGATAGATAGATAGTCAGGCCACACACACACACACACACACACACACACACACACACAACACACGTCACTTCCCATCCTCACCTTGCACACACTCTGCTATAAACAGTGGGCCCTATTGTCTCCAGGGCCAAGGGTATTCTCAGTGTCTGGCGGTGTGCTCTGCTCCTCCTATTTATACAAGCTGAGGACATGCCAAGGTCAGCAACAACAAGAAGAAGCAGAAGAAGAAGCAGAGAGAGAGAGAGAGAGAGAGAGAGAGAGAGAGAGAGAGAGAGAGAGAGAGAGAGAGAGAGAGAGAGAGAGAGAGAGAGAGAGAGAGAGAGATTGTTTACACTGACACTGGTACTATTATTTCAATCGATATCAGCTGTGTTGTTTGTTATCATCACCGTTTAATATCAACAACCTGTATTAATCTAAGTATTGTATTGCTTGTATTATAACCTCAACTTTGCCCTCATGTCGGTAAACAGTTCAATCAATATCAGCAGATTTGTTATGAACGTATATATTAAACATTTCTGTTCAAAATTCTAACTGTTGGCCATATCTTTTATATACGATTCTAAGAAGTAAAGCTAAAATTAATTGTTTACATGTTAGTAAAACTACTTTCAAGTTTTTGGTTTGTATTCGTACTCAAAGTAAAAGTTGTGTTGTTTACATCGTCACAGAGTACTCTCGTCAATCTTGTGAGTGTGTGTAGGTGAGTGTGAGGAGTGAGGTGGAAGAGTGTGCTTGCTGCTGAGTGACAGGTGAATAGTACTGCGTGAATAGTGTTGCAGCAGAGTCAACACAGTATACCCACAACATTTTCGTGCAACACAACAATACACCAGCATTATCATTTTTTTTTCTTTTTTTTAACACAGGACCAACATATTTCTTACAGTCTGGTACAAGCCGTTTCCCATGATACTCTAGCTGATCCAGAAATATTTTCAGGTCCCAAAAGTTATAAAATTGTTAAATCCATTTTTTTAATCGCTGAAAATCGACATTTCAACGATTTGAGGTACGCCAATTCCTAATCTGCAATAAAACATTTAAAATTTTCACGAAACTGGTTCAGAGGCTGCAAGAAAATATGTTTTTGAACATTTTGTACCAGAAAATTGTCTGTTTCCACTACTGCCAAAAGATAGTTAATACGGTAGTTGAAAAAAGATGGGATGGTATCGCCATCAGAGTCACACACAACATTAACACGTTTCAACACTCACCTCATCTTCTTGGCGACGGTGAAGGGTTGCTCCTTAGTCTGTCGTTGTGAGGTGTGAGGTGTAGAGGTCATCACATTCACCTTTCGTTCTCTGGTACTACAACTCGATATGGAAGAAGGATAATTGTCTATGGGGTCGTTTAAACACTCAAGGAACCAGGTATCAACTCCTCGGTGCTGGTGAAACTGGCTAGAACTGTTATCAGGGGAATAAGAAGACAAGTCACGGGTGTTGGTGTTGCAGTTGTGGGTGTTGGTGGTGGAGTGTTTGTCAGTGGGGGGGCAGGAAGTGACACGGGTATTGGTGACACAGGAGATGTGAGTGTTGGTGCCAC
>JAWZYT010005663.1:0-23635 GCA_034508575.1 Petrolisthes manimaculis
TAGGTTAACGATAATAATGATGGTCCTGTTGCTTGGATTAGTTTGGAGGTATTAGTTGCTCCAGAAATACCAACATGTAGTAGTAGTAGTAGTAGTAGTAGTAGGTGTGTTGGACGTGGAATAGAGAGTGGACAATGTATCCCACTCCTTGCCTTCTGTACAGTATCTCCCCCTTCGCATTTCCTTTCTCCATCCCTTTTCTTCTCATTCATCCTTCCTTCATTTTCTATCCTTCCTCCCTCTTCCTTATCCTTTCAACCATTCTTTCCCTACCTCCCTCCCTCTCTCCCTCCTTTACGTCACTCCCTCCCTTCCATCACTCCCTCCCTCCCTCCCTTCCATCACTCCCTCCATTCCCTCCCTCCCTTCCTCCCTCCCTCCTTTCCATCACTCCCTCCCTCCTTTCCATCACTCCCTTCCATTCCCTCCCTCCCATCACTCCCTCCCATCAGTCACCTCTCCCTCCCCAATAAGTCACCTCTCCCTTCCCTCTTCCCCTACTTCCTGCATTTAGTGTCCGTCTGTCTGGCTGTCTGTCACCATAAGTCTGTCTGCTTGCCCTCATTATGTCCTGCGATTTGTGTGCGTGCGTGTGTGTGTGCGAAAAGGGGGAGAGAGAGAGGGGGAAGTATGGAGGGATTGTAGAAAGGGTAAAATTAACGGGCAGGTAAGAATAATGACAGAGAGAGAGAGAGAGAGAGAGAGAAAGAGAGAGAGAGAGAGAGAGAGAGAGAGAGAGAGAGAGAGAGAGAGAGAGAGAGAGAGAGAGAGAGAGAGGGAGAGAGACCAGACAGCAGGATAAAAACAGAGAAGGGGAAGTGGAAAGAAAGAGAGAGAGAGAGCAAAAAATATAAATGAAATAGAAAAAGACAAATAACAAAATAATATACTACACCCTTGCTAGATAAAAAAATAAATATAAATGATAATAAAATAAACCCAAAAATAAAACACCCACCGTACGAAAAATAAATCCGGGAGAAAATTGTGTATATTATGATATCCGAAGCTACTTCATATTCGAATTTAATCATTATACACGTGTTTATATTACCATCTGGCCTCGACGCCCGCTTACGCCCTTCTGACTCCCTGCCTCACCTGATTACCGCCCCGTTCGCCCAAGTGGCCAGAGAAGGGACGGTTTGAGGACGAGAGGGGCACAAGCCGCCTTCTGTCCTCCTTACTACCGTTCCCCTGCTTCCCTCCCCTTGCCTGTCAAATTATTGGCAAAATATTTTAGTAATACGGCTTACAGTGTGCGTTCTTTTGTGAAATGGCTTCCGTAATTGCGTATGTTATTGGTAATAGGATGAGAGAGAGAGAGAGAGAGAGAGAGAGAGAGAGAAAGAGAGAGAGAGAGAGAGTGGGGGGGGAGGATGATAAAGAAGCTGTCGAAGAAATATAGTTTGTTTCAGTGTGTTATTGATAAGAGAGAGAGAGAGAGAGAGAGAGAGAGAGAGAGAGAGAGAGAGAGAGAAATATATATATAGAGAGAGAGAATGATATGAAACTTGTGTACAGGTTTGAATATACTGTTATCGAGGTGTTGTGAGGAAAGGTTATATTAGTGCGTGTGTGTGTGTGTGTGTGTGTGTATGTGTGTGTGTGTGTGTGTGTGTAATAATAAAAATAATAATAATAATTAACGGTTTATTTACATGGCAGTCAGGGACTGAAAATATACATAGGGGAAAAATTACATTAATATTAATTCTTAATTCTAAGAACTAATGCTACAACTTGGAGACATACAGTACATGTTAATTTAATTGTTTATCGTTCGCACTAAAGTGTGAATAGTGCTATGGCGATAGCGGTCAGTGCGAGGGGCTTTGAGTGGCACCAGTTTGTTTTGGTGTCGGGTAGTCCTCGCTAGTGGTGGAGCGTCAGGTGGTAGTAGATGACGGTGACGTGGGTTACTTAACAAGCCTTCTCCAAACTTGATAAGGGCTTGCTCATACATGGCTGTCAGGCTGAGCAGACTGAGGGTGGTGAGGGCAGGATTATAGCTGGTGTAGGCAGGGCCAAGTATGACCCTGCATGCCCTCTTCTGTACTTTCTCCAGCTGTTGTTGCTGTGTTTTAGTCAGAGATGAAGACCACACTGGGGAGGAGTACAGTAGGGAGGGTAATATGAAGGTGGTATAGACTACCTTCAAATCCCCTGTTGGAGTCCCCAGAGACCTGAGTCTGCGCAGCATGTATAGTTTGTATGAGGCTACCTTCACCATCCTAGCTACATGTTGCTTCCATGATAATTTATCATCCACTGTGATGCCGAGAAGCTTGAATGAGTGGATGACTTGGAGTGGATGAGGGCCAATTGTGAGCTGGGGGGGCGGCACAGCTGTAGATGAGGTACAGACGTGCATCACCACGGTCTTGGTGTGGTTGATAGAGACATTGTTATGCTCTGTCCACGTCTGCAGTCTGTCGAGGGTGGTTTGCAGTGGGTTATAATCTGGCGTCCTGGTGTTGACTGGGATGCCAACCGTGCAGTCATCCACGTATTTCCATCGATGCTGGGTGTCGGTGAGGGCATCATTGATCAGCATGAGGAATGAGAGTGGTCCAGTTTTACTTCCTTGTGGCACGCCGCAAGTCAACTGTTGCAGGGGAGATATAGAGCCCTGATAACGGACCGCCTGCTGCCTTCCTGTGAGAAAGTCAGCCAGCCAAGCTACCAGGTTGGGGTGGAGTCCCAGGTTAATGGCCTTGTTGATGACAACAGTGTGGTCTACAAGATCAAACGCTTTCCTAAAGTCTACAAAAGCAAGGGCGAGAGAAGTGTTACGTTTGTCCAAGTGGCTGTGGATGAACTCAAGGAAGCTGACTAGGCAGTGGGAAGTGGAGGTGGATTTGATGTTGCCGTACTGACGAGTGTCTAGCTGTTTGCTAATTTGTGAATAAGCCCAGTTAAATACGAAATCTTCACAAAGGAGGCTAGGGAGAGGTGTGATGGCAACTGGTCTTAGGTCATTAAAGGTTTGTGGGGTGGGAGTTTTAGGGATGGGAGTGACGTAGGAAATTTTCCAGTCAGCAGGGCAAGCATTTTGAGCGAGGGAGGCGTTGATTATGGAGCAGAGGGGCGTGGCTAGTTCAGGGGCAAATTCCTTGTAAATTTTAATGGGGAGGTCATGAGGTGTGGTGGATCTGTTAGATTTAAATGAGGTTATCATTTTGGCAATCTCAGCCTCATGGACAGACGGGAGTGGAGATGGGGAGGGGAGGTAGGCAGGGAGAAGGCTGGTCTGAAGAGGGGGGAGAGTGTATGTGTGTATGTGTGTGTGTGTGTGTGTGTGTGTGTGTGTGTGTGTGTGTGTGTGTGTGTGTGTGTGTGTGTGTGTGTGTGTGTGTGTGTGTGTGTGTGCATTAAGGTTGATATATTTACGGGTTGGGACGCCGCCAATCAATATATTAAGGGGCTGAGGGAATAGGAGACAGGCTTGGGGGAAGGGGGGGTGCAGGATTAGTGGGACAGGATTGTGGTGGGTAGAAAGCCTGTCCCCTATTCCCGCATACCCCTAACTCCCCTACCAAGCCTGTCCCCCTACTCCCGCACCCCCCCAAACCCCCCCCAAGCCTGTCCCCCTATTCCCGCACCCCCTTAATCCTGAATATGTAATCTTGTGTGTACTCATAATCGTGTGTGTGTGTGACTGTATATGTGTGTGTTAATGTATGTACGATAAACTGTGCATACGTTCATGTGCACATGTAGCAGAAACAGTCACAGAGAAATATATGTGTGTGTGTCTGTGCGTAAGTTGGCGTGTGCGTTGCTGTGTTGTGCGTATATTGGAATGCTTGTGTGTGTGTGTGTCTGTGAGCTTGTGTGTAAATACATTATTATGCACAAACACCAATCTAGGAATATATGAATACATCAGGGGACTAGGGGAGTGTAAGTATATGTGTGTGTGTGTGTGTGTGTGTGTGTGTGTGTGTGTGTGTGTGTGTGTGTGTGTGTGTGTGTGTGTGTGTGTGTGTGTGTGTGTGTACACTGGCCTATGTGTTTGTCTGGCTGTAATTGTATTTGTTTGTCATTTAGGTATGGTAATGAAATCTGCATCCCAGCCAGCGCTATGGAAATCACAACTCCACGCCTCCCCTCACACACGCACACACACACACACACACACTACGCGAACACACACACTCACACACACACACACACACCTACACACACACTCACTCTAACCGCTGCATCCTCCCTTCCTTGAAACCCGGATAGTAACTTTAAACACGCATATACACAGATACTTCACGACACACACCCACCTTCTTACTGGCTCTTCCGGCTTCCCAGGAAAACAGGACCTCAGGCACACCTTCTTATCGGATAATTGGGTCTTTCTTCTATCAGGACACGAGGGGAGAAAATAATACTGCGAGGATTCTGACAGATGTTGATGATATATGTTTACTCTAAAAATTCAATGGGAACTTCACGCCCCCATTCTTGCTTCTACATTCTCTCTCTCTCTCTCTCTCTCTCTCTCTCTCTCTCTCTCTCTCTCTCTCTCTCTCTCTCTCAATTACGTAGTACACCTTAAAACTGAAAGCCAAAGTTGAACTAGTTACCCCGATGGAGTGAAAGAAAATGTGAAGGTGTAATTTGATTAAAAAATGAAATAAGAAAGCACTAGAAAACAGGCAGACTCCTGCATATAGGCCGAGGAAGGTGATAGAGAGGTGGGACAACAAACACGAATAAATTAGAAGAAAAGGGCACAACTGTCGAATAAATTAAAGTCATTGGACGGGACCGATGGGACGCCAAATCCTATAAAGTACTTCCCACATCACCGCAGACAATCTTCTTCTTACAAAGTCGGAAGTATTAATTAAGTATCGGTGCACGGAGGGTCCGATGCGTATCCTACCGTAAACAATTGAGCAACAGCTGATGTCACACACTATTATTTGTTATGGCCTTCGTTCTGTGATTCAAAATGTTTCACGCATAATGTGCAGTAGTACCTTGTTTTCCTTACTTCCTTTTTTTTTTTTTTTTTTTGCCGAGTGTACATGGGAGGTGACAAAAGTTCTTACATGAGTTTCCAGACCTGAAGTTGAATTGCTTGACTGACGGTGGTGTTGTTGTTGTTTGTTTGTTTATTTTATCGTGGTAGTCCAAGGAAATAAAAAAGTAAGCAAACACACACACACACACACACACACACACACACACACCTCCTTTCTCTGAAACATTAGTAATTATGTTTCTTCTTCCTTCCCTCCTTCCTCGCGTGACTTCCTGTTGTATTTAACCTGGTGTTGTATCACTTCCTTCTTAGCTGCATCTGTATTTGCAACTGCCTGTAACTGTATAACTACCTGTATTTTATTTATGTAGTTATGCTTATATTAATTAATCAACTCTTACACTTACAGTACATTCACCTGTTTAATGTATATCCCTTCCGGTCTGACGCTGCATTTGTTTGTGTCTGTTTTACGTCTGTTCTACCTGCATCTGAAACTCTACCTGCCCCACCTTACTGTATATATTATTGAACCACCATCACTAACACCATTACACCAACCCCTAGAAACTACAACTAACTAACACGACAACCAACCTCTAACAAGCTACCACCATTAACAACCTACAAACACCACCACTATTACACCTACCCCTAATAACCTATCACTAACTAACACGACAACCGACCTCGTAACAACAACCACCACCACCACCAACACCACAATTAACAAGCTACCACCACCACCACCACCACTCAACCTCCCCACCACCACAAAAATCCCTCCCCATCTCCTTCATTACCACTACCATTACCGAACCAAAAGCACTGAAACATTTTCGCGTCAGTCAGTCAGTCAGTCATTCAGTCATTCAGAGCTCCACCTTTTATTTTTTTTTTTGTTCTCCCTTTTCACCCATGGCGTATATTCAGTGTGGAGCTCTTAGTCTGGAACAGCTGCCTGGAACACTAGTAGGGGGCTGAGAGGGGTCCATTACAGGGCGTTTACGTTGGGTTTTAATGAGGGCAAACGTGGTGGTGCTGGAAGGAGAGCTAGCTAGGGTCGCGACGGAAAAGAAGGGGGGCAAGGAAGGGAAATGGAGCAAGTAAATATGAGGGAGGAAAGGAGGGATTGACGGATGGATGGATGAATGGATGGATGGGAGAAAAAAGGGGAATGAATGAATGTAGGAAAACAGAGTGATGGGAAGTAAATTGGAAAGATGGATGGATGGTTTATTGGAAGGAAGGAAGGAAAGACGAATAGAAAGAAAGGAAAGGAAAGAAGGAGAGACGGAAAGAAATATTAGAGACAAAAAAAAGAGAAGAATGTGAATCAAGGACAGGAATGGAAGTAATGTAAGCGGGAATGCTTTGACTGAAAAGAAGGAATGAAGTTAACTCAAATTTCATGGAAAGTTAAGTTGAAGGGAAAGGGGGTTTGCATGGAAGGAGGTACTGGAAGAGGAATTGAAAGAAGGACAATGATACGAGGAGGAAGTGGTGTGTGTGTGTGTGTGCGTGTGCGTATGTGTGCGTGTGTGTGTGTGTGTGTGTTCCAGGAAAGAAGCTACCTCACCTCAATATACGAATAGAAAATTGTATATAGCACAGTTTGGAGAAGTCAATGACCCTCTCTCGACTGACAACAAGAGAGTCTTCCTATAAGTTATTTCTGAACCTACAAGTATGTCTTATTGAGGACTCAAGATTGTTTTTTTATTACTATTTCCACGTCCTTACCGATTTCATTTTCAAACTAACGTAGAGGACACCAAAATATTCAATTATTATTATTATTATTATTATTATTATTATTATTATTATTATTATTATTGTTATATAACGTAGTACAATATGACCAAAAAAACTATTGTGTCTCTACATTCACCAAATTTAGGCTTTAAATTGGAGCCTATCTATCTAGAGATGCTATATAGGCCAATTTTCATGCCAGAGTCCCCGGATTATGTGTTCATTAGTGATGGCTGTCAAAATAAAAATGAAGCCTTGTTGTGTCCTACCTGTTTCATACAATATTTACACTTTCACTAAAACCTCACTAATTCGGGACTCGTTATTTCGGGATTCGTTGTAATTCTGCAGTTTTACCTCCTGCCGAAAAAAGGGGTTGTTTTATATTTAACACATACCCACGTATCCATACATACACAGGCATACAACAAAATATTCTGTATAATATATGCTTTATTTTGTATAGCGAATTCGGTACTACTCCTCAGTCTTCATACTCTTTTATTGATTTTTTTTTCTTCAATAGATAACTTTCTAGTCTTGATTTTTTTTATTCCATATTCTGGTGTTCTATCCCTATACTAAAACGCAAGTTCTTCATTCTTGCACTATTTCATAATTAACATTAATTAAATCTCTGAAGTCGTTCATGGCTCTTCATAATGCAGTATTGTTTCTTGTATATAGCATCAGCCAGAGTCGTCAGTCGTATCATTCTTGTCGTAAAGTTTGGGTGCCGCCGGGGCCTTGGACTCGTTCGTGGATTAGACGCAGCAGTATAACTCTCACACACTCGGTGATGTCGCCTCGAATTCAGGGGAACGTCACAATCGGGAATCAAACTTTGCGGAACGAGAAGACTGACAACGCTTTGTGGATGACGAGGAAGTTGAGAGAGAGAGAGAGAGAGAGAGAGAGAGAGAGAGAGAGAGAGAGAGAGAGAGAGAGAGAGAGAGAGAGAGAGAGAGAATGACAACTATTCTCTCTCTCTCTCTCTCTCTCTCTCTCTCTCTCTCTCTCTCTCTCTCCCTCTCTCCCTCTCTCTCTCTCTTTCTCGTTGGTAGTGATGTGATGGCAGTGGTCTGTGTTTTTTATCATTACTTCGTCTCATTTCCTCACGTCCCTCCCACCTGTCCCTTGCCCCCTCCCCCCTCCCCCCTCCTGAGACACAGATAAAACAACTCTATTACAGCTTATAATAGCTTCTGTGTGTTTGTGTGTGTGTGTGTGTGTGTGTGTGTGTGTGTGTGTGTGTGTGTTCTCAAGTCTTTTTCTCAGTCAGGCAGTCATGTTTGTAATTTCACTGCCTGTTTTCAATTGTCTGTCTGTCTGTTTCTGTCTCTCTGTCTATGTATCTGTCAGTCTATTTTTATCTTCCATCCATCTCTATGTGTCTCAATCTCTTTCTTTCCTCTCGCTCTCTTTCCCTCGGGTGCTCCGGAGATGAAACTTTCTCTTTTTGCTCACGTTTGTCCTGATTCTGTTTCACGCTGTCTGTCTGTCTTTGTCTATCTATGTCTATCTATATTTCTATTTATTTCTGCCTATTTATCTGTAGTTAGACAGATAGATAAACTGATGATATTTTACATTTGTTATTCTGACTCTATATTTTTTTAATTCACTATATCTGTATCACTGTCCCTTTCTCATCCTCTCTCTCTTTCTCACACACACACACATATACTCACTGGTACCTCATTAAGCTCTCTTTCACTCTCACAGATTCCATTAGTGACAGAGATAATTGGCTTCCCAGACTCTCTCTCTCTCTCTCTCTCTCTCTCTCTCTCTCTCTCTCTCTCTCTCTCTCTCTTTCCATTTCGTCTCTGCCTTCCATTAATCATTCTTTTAATACTTTATTTTTTTATGTTACTTGCTTCTCTTCTCCTATTCCTCACTTTTCTCTATCTCCCTCCTAATGTTCCTCTACCTCCACTTATTAATTCCCTCCTTCATTATTTTCTCCTCCTCCTCTTTTTCATCTTCTTCTTTTTCCTCCTTTTCCTCCTCCCCCCATTCTGAGTCATCATATTCTGTTCTCTTATCTGCCAGTCCCTTTCCCCTTCCTCCCTTCCTTCCTTTCCTCCCTTGTTCTCTTTTTGTGTATGCTATCATGACACACCCCTCGTCTCCCTCCACATTCGTCAGAGGGGAGGGAGAACCGGAGGAGAAAAAGAGAGGGAGAGGGGAAAAGAAGAATGAGGGGAGGGGAATAGAAGAATGTAGGGAGTGGTTGGGAAAGGGAGAGAGAACGAGGGAGGGGAAGAGAAATTAGAAGGATAATTAAGAGGAGGGTAAGTTTTAAAAAAATGAAATAAAAAAAAAAGAAGTAGAGAAAGAGTGGGAATGAAAGGACATCAGGGGTGGGTAAGAAGAGGAGGAGGAGGAGGAGGAAGAGGAGGAGGAGGAGGAAGAAGAGGAGGAGGAGGAAGAGGAGGAGGAGGAAGAGGAGGAGGAGGAGGAGGAGGAGGGGAGAAAGAGAAACAAGTATAGAAAGGAGAGAAGAATGAAAGCAGACAATAACAAAACGAAGGATAATGAATCACATAACAGAAAGAATAGCAGGGGGTTGAGGGACAGGGAGGATGAGAGAATAAAGGGTGAGAATGGCGGGGACAGAAGGAAAACGGGATAGAATGAGAGCTGGATGGAAAAGAGCAAAGGAAGAAGAGAGAAACTGTAGTGAGAGTGAGTTAAAATTACCCCCCACTATCTTGATACTTCCCTAAGGTGTTGTGTATGTTTCTCTCTCTCTCTCTCTCTCTCTCTCTCTCTCTCTCTCTCTCTCTCTCTCTCTCTCTCTCTCTCTCCTAAGCTTTATCTCCCCCACTTCTCATTTCTCTCCATCCCATGTTTCGTTCCCCTAGGCTTCATTCTCCCTTATCTCCAACCCTTATCTCCAGCATCATCATCATCATCTCTCTCTCCCCCTCTCCATCCCACCCATCCCACATCTCATCTCTCTCTCTCTCTCTATCTATCTATCTATCTATCTATCTATCTATCTATCTATCTATCTATCTATCTATCTATCTATCTGTGTGTATACAGTATCTCTATCTTTAATGAATAATGCCTGTGTCTTTCTGTTGTTCCATATATCCGTTTCTCTCCAGTCATTATTCATTTCTTTTCATCACTCCCATCCTCGCACCACACCATCAACCCTCCTTCACTCACACACACACACACACAAACACACTCCCCCCTCCCCTCTCCCCTCTCTCTCTCATATTTCCAATTTTCCCTTATCTCCTCCCGTCCCCTCCTCTCTATCGTCCTTATCTCCCAGTGTCCCATTTTTCACACCCTCCTTCATTACCACTGCCTGGGGCTCAATGGACACGCACAATTTTGGGTGGAGTCAAAAATTTCGCCGGACATCGTAAGTTTTGGCGGGAAACACAACACTGCCACCTCCTCCTCCTCCTCCTCCTCCTCCTCCTCCTCTTCCTCCACCTCCACCTCTTCCTCCACCTCCACCTCCTCCTCCTCTTCTCCTCTTCTTCTTCTTCTCCTCCTCCTCCTCCCACTGCATTGATTAAGAAAGTACTCTTTGCGTATGAAGGGAAATTTTTCGTGAAACACAATTTTCTATCTTCACCTCCTCCTCCTCCTCTTCCTCCTTTCCCTCTTTCTTTCTCCTTCCCCTCTTCCTCATTCTTCCACTCTTCACTGCATAAATATATATTCTTTCCTTATGGCGGGAAAACCTAACCTAACTGTTTCAAAATATACTTATGTTACTAATTAAATAGTTTTGGTATATTTATTAGATAAGCAACTTCCTCCATACTGTTCCAAGCAAAAGGTTCGTTATCATTATTCGGTGGATGTGTCCATTTTTTTCTTATATAATTTGCATGAATTATTGCATTGAAGCCTCTGATGTTTCAAGCGTATGCGTGAAATGGAGTCAATGTAACTCCCTGAACACTACAACGAAACAGATCCCATACTCTACTCACATACTGAAATGATCTGTCTAATGTGATTTTACATGAGCCAAGACATGGAATAAGAGAGTCTGTCCATTTCCTCCAGATTAAAGAAAAAAGAAAAAAGAAAATAAAAAGAAAATGGAGGACAGCCAGACCACGACGGCGGGGAGAACTGCCACTACCGGTATATAGAGTAAATAAACTAGACGAGGCATAAAGTCCCTTCCCGAGGTTGTATAAAGAAACGCCAACATATTTGACTGGGGGTGGAGGGGGGGGGGGGCGTTGTGCTGGAGCAACTCTGAATATCGTTTGCATGATCACCATTTTGTAAAGGGGAAAAAATGTTTATATTATTCAGATTAGGGTCATATAAAGGAGGGAGGAGGGAGTAGAGAGAAGAAGAGGAGAGGGAAGAAACAGGGGAAGAGGGACGAAAGAGGAAGAGATAAAGGCAGAGAATTAGGATCATAAATAGGTAATACTATAATTATAAAAAGAATGAAGTAGATAAATGGAGATAAAAGTGAAAAGAATATTGAATTAGAAAATAGGTAAACAGAGAGAGAGAGAGAGAGAGAGAGAGGTTATGATGGTAGTGATGCTGTTAGTTGTATAAATTTATAGATTTTGGTTTTCATAGGGACGACCTTGTAAAATTTAATGCACCACAACAATTTTCTAGTCAATAGTTGCATGATATGTGAACCAGTTTGCAATTGTTTAGACTAGATGCAGACATTTGGAACACACACACACACACACACACACACACACACACACACAAACTTTCTCTGATATATATAAGATAACTGAGGAGCTGTCAGTCAAACATCGGTCGAGAAATGTGGTCATTTTGTGCTTCCATATAAGTAGCGTACACCGTGATTATTGCCAATATATATGCGAATCAGGGGCCAGACTTGTAGAAAATTTTGACGAGAACTTTGAATTGTATATATTTATTGGCTTTAGAGTCATTTTAAATATGCTTCCATTAATTAAAAACGAAATAATTACAAACACTAAGAAAACAGAAAACACAGACATGAACAAGAGTAATATTTGAGAAATTATACCTTGTAAGGATATATTTTTTACTTTCACCATGCTGGGACAGATGAATATGTAAATTAATTCGTAAATGCATAAATCCAAGATACATATAATATTATTTGTGTTTCTTCCGACAGGTTTGCTGCTGGACGATACGGTAAGTTTGACACCGATAAATATTTGACAGGGAACCAGGTAAACGGATATCAATGTTGTCTGTGTCTGTTTGTCTTCATACTTTCCGTCCCTCCACCATTATATCATAACATTGTAGTTGGTTTGCAAAAGTAAGAAACCAATGAAAATGTTTAATATTTGTACTAAAAAGGGGTTTTGTTTCTACAGATGTACAGAGTATACTATAAGCAATTTATAATATGAGTTTCTGAAGGACAGACAATAATACATACACTGAAAAAAATATCATTACGCCACCAACGCCCTACCTAATAACACCACAAATAAAACGTTTGAAAATACACACACAAACACACTCTCAGGGGAAGCAAGCAAGAGTTAGTATAGTGTAGGAGGAACACACATACACATACAGGGGAAGCAAGCAAGAGGACTGAGGAGGAGGAGAAGGAGGTAGTGAGTGAAGAGTTAGTTTAGGAGCGTGATAAAGACGGGCCTGTGGATATAACGGGGTCTGGGAGAAAATTGGTGGAGATGAGGAGAGGGCGGCGCTGCATCAGATAAATGGAGTGAAGGGTTTGGTCATAATTCGGCCTTAGTTATCTCGGGTTATTTCTATAATGGACTTAGGAGGGGACTTGAGGAGGAGGAGAAGGAGGGGCGTCTCGTGTGTGTGTGTGTGTGTGTGTGTGTGTGTGTGTGTGTGTGTGTGTGTGTGTGTGTGTGTGTGTGTGTGTGTGTGTGTGTGTGTATGTAAGTGTGTGTGTGTGTGTGTGTGTGTGTATACTCCTCTTCCGACACTGCTCATACTGCTCCTCGTCTCTTTGTTCGTTTCTTGTGTCTCCTGTTTGTTCTCCTTCTCTTCTGTTTCTCCTTCCATCTCCTTCCTACACATACACACCTACACACAATCATTTCCTCTCCTCCTTACTTTTTCTCCTATATTTATTCCTTCCTACTTATCTTTCTCCCATTTGTTTGTATTCGCTCCCATTTATCATTTCTCGTTTGCTTCTTTTTTATTTTATTCCTCTTCTCCTTATTCTCTCTTTCTTCTCCTCATCATATCCTCCTCCTTTCCTACTCCTTTCCCTCCCAATTATCTCTCTTATCCTCCTCCTCCTCCTCCTCCTCCTCCTCCTCACACATCCCCTTTTCTTACTCCATCAACATTGCTCTATCTTCCCTTATACTCGTAGTTTAATTAGCATAGTTTAATCAAGCCTCGCTACAAGGACATACAGGTCGGTTGTTGCCCAAAATAATCACACAATTTCGTACCAATAAATATATAGTAGAAATATACACCAACTGGGAATCGAACCTAGAGAAGCCATTGATTGAAGAAGGAGCTACCGGTACCCGATTTTGGGCCTTAAGTAGATCGTTCTTATGTGTGTGTGTTTGTGGGTGTGTGTGAATTGGGTGGCTACTGATTCCTTTAAACTATGCTACGAAACTAAGCCCCATCTACAGTATCTAGCTGAAGTAGTCTGTTTTCTGGCATAGTTTGAAGGAATCAGCTAGACCTCCAGTTCGCCGGAAGAATAATGTTGTGTGATTCTTGTCGTGTGGTATGTTGTCATGTGGTTTGTTGTCATGTGGTTTGTTGTGGTGTGGTATGTTGTGGTGTCGTATGTTGTAGTGTGGTCTAGTTGGGTTCCATGCCAGGGTGGAGTAACGTGGTCTGGTCGGTTGTTGTTTGATTTAAAGGTCCTATGAAATCTTTTGCATAGTCTTTCCTTTTTCCTGTTCCTTCATTTCTCTACTATTTTTTTTATCTTTTTTTACTTCTTCTCTCCTCCCTTACTACTTCTCTTCCCCTACTTCTTCTCTTCCCTTGCTACTACCTTCCTTTCTGTCTCTTTCCTTTTTCCTACTCCTTCCTTTCTCCTACTCCTTTCTTTCTCCTCCAATTCCGTCTCTGCTTCTTTCCCCTTTGATATTTCACCTTTACCCAGCTTTATCCATCCACCCCTCCTCCTCTTCCTCTTCCTCCTCTTCCTCTTCCTCTTCCTCCTCCTCCTCCTCCTCCTCCTCTTCCTCCTCCTCCTCCTCTTCCTCCTCCTTCCAAGCCTTCCCCCTATTTCCTTTCTCGTATTTTTCCTTCCCCTTTCATACTTTTCTTCCTCCTACTCCTCCTCCTGCCTCTTTCATCTTCGTTCGACTTGTTTGGGATCCGAGGCTACTTCCAACCCTCTTCCCCCAACTCTCTCTCCCTCCTTCCTTCACCTCTCTCCCTTCCTCCACCTCTCTCCCTTCCTCCAACTCTCTCTCCCTTCCCTCACCTCTCTCCCACATTCCTCCACTTTTCTCCCCCTTCCTCCACCTCTTTCCCCCCCTCTCCCCCCTTCCTCCACTTTTCTCCTCCTTCCCCACCTTTCTCCTTCCTTCCCCACGCCTCTCCCATCTTCCTCCACTTTTCTCCCCCTTCCTCCACCCTTCTCCTCATCTCCCACATGTATATTAGTATTTACACATTCATTTAATAACAATCGTACCTAATCCTACTTTCTTATACATAATCTCACGTTCTCACAATTTTTCACGGTTTTATACATGTACTCCTCTGTTTCCTATATGTATAGCATACGCTTTTCACACATAATCCCATAATTTTCCACATTCTCATTAATTTTCAACCATTTCCCAAACGCACCCCACCATTATTTCCCTCCACTGTCTCTCCCAACCCGATGTAGGCTAATGGAAAGCAGAAGATTATGTATGGAAAGTAGGGAGAAATATAAAAGTGGAATATATTAAAATGTGGAATAAGCTTGATACACCTGATAAATAATAATGTACACGCAATAAAATATAAAAACTATTAAGCATGAGGGGTCCGATGATGGTCTGTAAATAATCGGGAATAAACAAACTGTATTCAGAATGTTTCACACGAGAACTGCACAGGTAGTTTTCTGATCGTGTAAACTATTGGTCAGAAGTATTCGTACACACGCTGTTGTTATCAAAGGTTCACAACATAATACAGGAAATGTAAGACTTGGTATATTACATCATTATTATATTATAGCATTATATCATTATCATAAGTTTTGTTGTTTTGCAATCACCGAGTCACTTGGCAGACCATTCATTGCAGTATACTTCTAGAATAATGATCTCTGTGTCCATATTGCCTGTGTAAGAATTCCTGCGCCCAACCGTACAGTACACCATGCAGCAATAAAAGTCTGCAACCCTCCTCAGTAAAAATATTGAAATCCTGCGTTGGACAGACTGTTACAGGTGAAGGCATGACAGCTTAATCTATTCTCCCTTCCCTTTCTCTCTCACTTCCCCTCAATCTTATACTCATTTCCCCTGTCGTATACTTCTTCTTTCCTTGTTTCTTCCCCCTCTCTTCTCCCTTCCCATTTTTCTGTTACATTTCTTTCATTTTCTCTTCTTTCCTTACTCCCTTCACTGCTCTTCCTCTGTCCCATTTTCCTGTCACACTTTTCCATTCTCTCTTTGTTCCTTACTCCATCCCCTATTCATTCCCCTACTGTTTCCCTGTCATACTTTTTATTTTTTCTTTACTCTTTCTCATACTCTTACTCCTTCCCATTTTCCTTTCCTTTCTACTCTTAGCCTATAATATTCTTACACTCTTCCCCTTTCCTAGTCTTTCCCGTTATGTCCTACTCCTCTCCCAGTCCTTTTCGCTTTATATCCTCTTTATAATTATACACACCTCATGTAACCATTCCTCTCTCATCATCTCCTATTTCTTCTTCTCACATTCCCCTTCTTGTGTTTTCTTATTTCTTCCTTCGTTTATTTTCCTTCTCCTTTACACGTACATATTGTATAATCTGTTCCCTTACCTACTCTTATTACGTTCTCTTCCCCTTCTTTCGGATTTTACATTATTTCTTTCCTCTCCTAACTTTCTCTTCTCATGATGTATATAGGCAAACTGTGCTCTCTCTCTCTCTCTCTCTCTCTCTCTCTCTCTCTCTCTCTCTCTCTCTCTCTCTCTCTCTCTCATTGTTTTCCCCCACTATCTCCATCACACCCTTTTCCTTCCCTTCCCACTCCCATCGCTTCACCCTCCATTACAAAACATTCCTTCCCTTCCCTTCCCTCACCTCCCCTCCCCTCCCCTCCCCTCCCTATCCCTCCCTCGCTATCTCCCTACCCTACCCTTCCTTTCCCTCCCTCGTTCTCTCCCTACCACTGTGTCACCCTCCATCACAAACACCCAACATTATTTCACTCTCCCTCCTCTCACATTGTATTTACCTGCCTTTAATTATCCTTTTATATTCCTCCCCTTCCCCTATTTGCCGTTGCTTTAGTCCATTTGTTTATATTTCATTATGGACATCTGTTTGTTGGTCATGTGTTTGGATTTGTTTTGTTGCAACTCAGCGTGGCATATTCATTATTCCATTCCAGTAGTTTTCTCTATTATTTATTATTTTCTATACTCTTTAAATTGTTTATTGCTTTTGCGTTTTAATCATGTTCTTTTTTCCTATAATTTTGAGGGTTTCTTTCCTCTGACGTTTCACATGTTTGAATTATCTTTATTGTTTTTGTTGTTGTTGTTTTTTGTAATTATTGTTGGCGTTTTAATCTTTGTTTTGTGTTATTGTAATATGTCTTTGCCCCTCGTAGAAATCAGACATTTTAATCATTTTCACTGATGGGAACACCACGCAATTTGAGCAAATTTGATGAACACCTGATTTAGTTGGTTTCTCTAAGTAACTAATGTAAGGAAATAATGGATACAGAGGATGTCCATTTTTTTGGTATATTTTAACAGGGAATCAGTGCCCTCCAGTTAACTCGACAAAATACCAAACCCCCAAAACATGTATAAAGTATCAAGGAAATTTATCACTAAACAACAACATGAAGAAAAATGTAAATATAAGGAAATATAAGAATTAAATACCCAGTTGAGTTTGTGCGTCACTCTTTTTACACTACTATTATTCTGAACAAGCAACACACAGATAAAAAAATAATAAAGTTACAGATAAGAAAAATGAGGAATTATTTACGTATCACATTATAATGATTAATTAAGTTCTTTCCCTGATAGATAGTTATTCTTTCTATTTTCATTTTCTTGTCCTTTTCGTTTCTCTCCTTTGCCATCTTATTTCTTTTTTCTCTCTGTCACCGTCTCCCTCGCCCTCTTTATCACCCTCTTCCTCTTCATTTCTTCAACCCTCCTTCGCCTCCATCTATTTTCTTACCCTCATCAATCTTTATCTCATCTTCCCTCCCTCCTTCCATTTCCTTAACTTTCTCTTCTTTCTCCCTCTCTCCCACCTTTCTCTCTCCCCTATCTAAACTTTCCCCCATCTCTCTCTCTCCCCCTTCTCTTTCTCTCTCTCTCTCTTTCTCTCTCTCTCTTTCTCTCTCTCTCTCTCTCTCTCTTTCTCTTATCACTCTCTCCCTCCTCTCTCTCCCTCAGTCACCTACCCACATTCCTTCCCCCTCCCCATCTCTCTCTCTCTCTCTCTCTCTCTCTCTCTCTCTCTCTCTCTCTCTCTCTCTGCGTACCTCAATCCCTTCTTCCTTATCTCCCCCCTCTTCCTCTCTCTCTCTCTTTCCATCTCACCCTCCACTCTCTCTTTCTCTCGCACCAATCAGAATTTAATCGTTCCCCAATCACTCCTTTCTTCCATTTTCTCTCCCCCTCGCTCCATCACCCTTCACGCGCACACCTCATTTGTTATCATTCCTGCCTGTCTGTCATTCTCTCTCTCTCTCTCTCTCTCTCTCTCTCTCTCTCTCTCTCTCTCATATCTAATCCATTCCCTCATTCATCACTTTATTCTTCCCTATTCCCTTTTTTCTTTTCATCCCCGTTTTTCCTTCTTCCAGCTATCTATTTTGCTCTCTTTCCCTTCCCTTTTACATTTCATCTATCTCTTCCTTCTATCCCTCCTCCCTTCCCTCCTCCCTTCCCTCCATCCCACCCTCCTTCTATCTATCCACCCTTCCTTTCCTTCCATCCCTCCTCCCTTCCCTCCATCCCACCCTCCTTCTATCTACCATAACCCTTCTCTCCTTCTCTTTCCTTCCCTATACAGTCACTCCCCAATAAAAACCACTGGTAGAGGTGACCACGACACATCCATATGTTATAAAGATACGTCACTTAACTATGTACTACCTCACTCTCTTTCCTCCTCTTCTTCCCCCCCCCTTTCCCCCCCCCCCGTCTCAGTCTTTCCTCCCTCCATCCTTCCCTTTCCCCCTCTTCCTCCTCCCCCTCCCCCCTTTCCTCCACCCAGCTCTCCTCCTCACCTCACTCCCAATATACAGTGTCCCTCCTTCCTTTCTCTGCCTCCCTTTATCTCTCATTCCTCCATCCATCCTCTTCACTTTAACACACACGCTCTCTCTCTCTCTCTCTCTCTCTCTCTCTCTCTCTCTCTCTCTCTCTCTCTCTCTCTCTCTCTAATAGTGTGGGGTTACAGCGTCGCCTCTTGTTAGTACACAGTCATAATCACAAGTCTCTACCTGTGTATATGTTAATAGCGTGGGCGATAGTGTCACCTCTTGTTGTTAGTCTACAGTCAGACTCAGTAGTTATACCATTTAAAATTTAAATAATGTGGGGTCCCTGTTTTACATATTCAATTTACTTATAAGACATTTGATTTTGATGAAAGTACAAAGTTCCTCTCTTTAATTTAATGTAATGAGAGTAGACCAGTAGATAGATGTGATTTGATTTTTTACCATGACTGTACATAAGCCAATTCCTGCAGACTGGACTTTACTGAAGATGATAATACTCATGTGTTCACTTGTATGATAACTATAGGTACTCGTGTCACTCGGTAGGTCCTACACTTAAAGTATAAATAAATAAATGGCTTCGTTTGTTTTGGTGGGAAATGAGAGCTATTTATTCCTCCAAACTTTGCTAGATAACAGACCACTCCATTATATACGAGTAGGGGATATGTTTTGTTGTATTGGTATGAAAGCTAAGTATACTCCAGTTCGCCCCTTACAAACGACTCCTATAACCAGTATATACTTCATAAACCATCAGTGAATCCTCTCTCTGTCTATCTTCCTCCCTCTGTAACTGAAGTAATTACTGTATTTAATCTCTTTTGGTTAGAGGGAGTTAGTGTGTAAAACGGGAAGATATGGGCTCGTTGGTGTTGTGAGCAAAACTCGAAAATGCGTCACCCTGCAATGGGAAGAGTGGCAAAATACTCCTTGCAGAGGTTCAGCAATACTTGGAGTAGAAGGAAAATACTGTTAGCGACCGTGTAACCTACTACTGTACTAACTAAAAGGAATTATCAGATAGTTGTCCTGAGTACAGTAGTAATAATTATGTCTCGTGTTCCGTGTTGCCTGCTCTCCTTACCTAATTATCTCTGTATGGACAACGATGTGTCTAGCTTACTGATGTACACACGTGGTCATACAAACAAAAACTATAATCTGTCGTGGTCTGTCCCTTGCATGTGTCTCGCTGCTTTATACGGCGTGGCTAGTCACAGTGGGATGGGAGGAGGGAGAAGGGGTGCATGGGGATCAACCATAGGAATAGAGGGTTGGGATAGCGGAAGGAATTCTTACCCCACAACTTTACCTACCCTATTAACCCTCTCCCTTCCCCCTATACATTGATTATATATAACACTTGGGTGTATTTTGCGTCCATAAGAGGCTGGAGTTAGAGGAGGGAGAGATGGAAGAGGGATTGATAATAGAGGGTAAGGGTGGTTAGAGAGAGTCCTATTCCACACAGTGCCTTCCCAATTAACCATCTCCTTCCTATCCTTCTACCCTCGACTAAAAAGGGAAGGTGGGTGTAACGTGTGTGCATAAAGGGGCGAACCAGATACGAGTTACAGAGGAGGTGGTTGGATGAACGATATATTTATGACCACGATTGTACTACGTTTACTGTACAGGTAGAAAGGTTTGTACTGCCAGGTGTACTTGCCTAATTATCTGACATAGGAACCTCAGCCACCGTGTTGTGTCTTTCTGATGTACGGTACTGATTAATTCTGTAGCAGTGAATGATAACTCTGACATTTTTTTTTATTGTCACCAGAAGTTCATTAATTTATATATCTATCTCTTTAATATATATCTATCTCTTTAATTATATGTCTATCTCTTTATATGGTATATTATTTTTCTTTTTATCTATTGTTTTTATTTATAATTGTACTGAATTATAATACGTGTCTGTGTGTGTTAAAGAAAAGCAAATCAAACACCCAAAGTTTAAATTAATTAACCCATAACCATCTATTAACTATAAAAATATTTAATCTTACACCAGATGATTTGTTTATGTCACAAATATGAAGCCTGTGTCGAGGAGTGAGGTATAGTGGAGGTAATATTTGTTGATGTATTAGTGGTGGTGGTGGGGTGGGACTACTGGAGGGTTGTAATGAATGGAGGTGGTTGGTGCAGCAGACGGTCAGGTTACGGTTACCTTGCCTCACACGGGCCCCAAACACCATCTCCTCATCATCCTTCTCCTCCTCCTCCTCCTCCTCCTCCTCCTCCTCCTCCCCTTCCCCTTCCTCCTCCTCCCCTTCCCCTTCCTCCTCCTCCTCCTCATCTTCCTCTTCCTCCCCTCCTCCATATTCTCTCCTCCTTATCCCTCTCCCCTTACTCCTTCATATTTTCTCTAACTATTCCACCTTCACCTCATCCTTATACCTACAACTTTTCCATTCACATTATATGAAAACAAGTTAAAGAAGGAAAACCCTTGAAAAGCTCCGGCTTTTAATGATTCAAGTGAAATAATAAAATATCCATATGTAAAGGTCTCAAAAATATTAATTATATTTTATCTGGATTTTCGTATTCATATGGTTATATTGAAATTTTGAAAATGAACCCTTTTTATTGAGGGTGAACCCCCTCTCGGTTGAACCCTCTCTCGGTTGAACCCCTTAAATATTGTTTGAACCCCCTTTAAGAAGTGGTCACCCCAAGAAGAATTTTTTTTTATAATAATAATAATAATAAATGATTCAATGTCGGTAAAAGAAAATGGATGGGAGGAAGAGAGTGAGTGAGTGAGTGAGTGAGTGAGTGAGTTGAACCCCTTTTAAGAAGTGGTCACCCCAAGAAGAACAACAAGAACAATAATTCGGATAAAACCTAGAGCTCTCGGCTTAGGCCGGAGATAAAAATATATATAAGCAGACTACGATGATTCATATTACAAGTTCATAATATTACAACAACAACAACAGCAACAGGTCCGGACACATGTTGACGAAAATGAGTCCCATCTACCCATCAAGAGGTGTGACGTTACGATCTGTTCTGCCAATAATATTCACATGGGTTTGTCCCTGTCTACTTGTTGTTATCTGGTAGTATGTGAAGTGATTGGGAGAGTCGTAGTTGTCATTACATGTCACTCCATTTCTCCCCAGTAGATAATTAATTAAGGTCCTTTTATCTCCCCTTCTCCCTTCCATTCATTCCTCCCACATTCCCTCCCTATACTACCCTCGCTCACTCCCTTCCACCTTCTCTCCCTCATTCCCTACCTCTCTTCCACTTTCCCTCCCTCACTCCCTACCACCCTCGCTCCTTGCCACCCTCCTTCTCTTCCCTTTCCCTCCCTCTCTCTCATCCACATTCCCTCCCTCTCTCCCTCACTAACTTCCACCTTCCCTTTCTACCACATTTCCTTCTGCTTTCCGTCCTTCTCTCCCTCTCTTTACCACTTTCCCTCTCCTCCTTTTCTCCCACCTCCTCTTCTTCCACCTCCTCTTCCGTCCCTACCACCCTTCTCTACTCTTTCCTTCCCTCCCATCCTTCCCTCTCTCCCTTCCTCCCTCCCATCCTTCCCTCTCCCCCTCCTTCTCTCTTCACTTCTTCTCGCTTCCTCCTCAATTTCTGTCCCCCGAGTTTCGTTTATGCATTAATTAACGTCTTATCTCCAGCTTATCTGTGCATAGCTGTCACACACTCACTCCCCTCCCACACTCCCTCCCCTCCCCTCCCACACCTCCCTCCCTCCCCTCCCACACTCCCTCCCCTCCCTCCTGCTCTCTCTCTCTCTATTTCTCTCTCTCTCTCTCCCTCCTGCTCTCTCATTCCTGCTCTCTCTTCCTCCAGCTTTATCTCTCGTTTCCTCCCTCTTTCCTCATTCTGTCACTTTTGCCTTCGTGTCAGTCTGCTCTCTTTCTTTTTACTTCTATCATTCACACACACATACTCTCTCTCTCTCTCTCTCTCTCTCTCTCTCTCTCTCTCTCTCTCTCTCTCTCTCTCTCTCTCTCGTCCCCGTTCTTCTTTTTCCACTCCTTTATTCTGTTTCTTGCCCTTCCTTTCTCTCTCTCTCTCCTCCCTAATCTTGTCTCCCCGTCTCCTCCTCCTTTCCCTCCCCTCCGTCACTCGAGCTGCCCTCCATCCATCTTCACTACACCTCCCCTTATCCACCTCCTCTTCTTCTTCGTTTAGCCTCGCATTTTCTCTTCCTCTTGATTCGCGATTACGTCTATGTGTTTTTGTTTATCCCACCTCCTCCTCCTCCTCCCTCTCTCTCTCCTCTCCTCTCATCTCCCCTCTCTCCCCTCCCCTCTCTCCCCTCCCCTCTCTCCCCTCTTCCCTCTCTCTTTTCCTTCTTTTCCTTCTTTTCCTGTTCTTTTATGTAGCTATTAATTTCTTTCCTCGTATTTACTATTTCTGGCATTCTTGTTGTTCATATTCGTCAGTTTTTCTTTTCATCTCCTCAGACTCCTACTTCCTTTAATTTATTCTCCTCCTTTTCGTCTCATTTTATACCTCTTGTTTCATCTACTCAATCTTCTCCATCTCCCCCTCTTCCATTTCCTCCTCCTCTGCTTCCTCAACCTCCTCCTAGTCTTTAACCAATTCTTCTTCCTTTATTTTCTCATTCGTTCTTTTTTATTTCTTTCCCTCTTTCAATATCTCTTATTCCTCCTCCCCCTCCTTCAATAAACACAGCAAATTTATCATCGTAACAATAATCTACAAACGACTGACTGTCTTTTCCTTAACATGTTTAGTGCGAGGGAAAAAAATCACGCCTCTATTATCTTCAATAAATAGTAAAATCTTAATATATCTAGTCACCCTAAATAGCCAGCACGAGAAGGGAAGGAGGGAGGGAGGAGAGAGAGAGTGGGGTGGGTGGGGGGCTACTCCAGAGATGTGGCACCGATTCCACCAAAATAAATCGAGAAAACAGACTCCCTCAAAATAGGTGCTGTGTTGGGGCATGATGTGAAGGAAGGAATCAGTAGCCATCATCACTTCCTCATCGTATACCTGAAGTGGAGTGGTGATTTGGTTTTGTATTCTGCGATATTGAAGGTTGCTTGCTGCTATACCCATGGCCTGTATAATTATAAGCTGTGCCAAGAAAAATCAGACAACTTCAGTAATGTTAATGTTGTAGTAGCAATGTGTCTAGGCATCTGAAAATTAGAGAGGATTTTGGACCTGTTAAACTCCTTTTTTATTTTTCCAGAGAGAGAGAGAGAGAGAGAGAGAGAGAGAGAGAGAGAGAGAGAGAGAGAGAGAGAGAGAGAGAGAGAGAGAGAGAGAGAGAGAGAGAGAGAAAGAAAGATAGAGAATAATAGAATGAAAAGGGAAACCAAGAGAGGAGAGAGAGAGAGGAGAGACACTACAAACATATTCCTCTATTCCTCCCCCTCCTCCTCCCCCCATTTTCTCTTCCCCCTTCAAGCTAATCATCCCTCCATCTCTCTCTACCCAGCCAAGACTATCTCAC
>JAWZYT010005664.1:0-21353 GCA_034508575.1 Petrolisthes manimaculis
CTGTTGGTAAATCTGGAGCAAATGATTCCTCCAAACTATTCCAGGCAACAGGATACCATTATATTTCTTTATCTGGGTCTGTTTCCCGGCATACTTTGGAGGGATCAAGGCACTCCAATCTTTCAAAAGTATACCAGAGAGGGAAAAATGGGAGCACTTTCTTTCATACGCTGAACTAATTTTTTTTTTTTTTTTTTTTTTTTGTAAAGTCAGGGTGTGAGAATATGTTTAATGCGAAAGTGACAATGAGTGAGAGTGAGTGTGACTGTGAGAGTGCTTGACAATGAGTGAGAGTGTGTGTGAATGAGGGTGAGAGTGAGCATGAGTGAGAGTGACAATGAGTGAGAATAACAATAAGTGAGAGTAACAGTGAGAGCCAGAATGGCAGTCTACCCAAACACCTGGCTGGCTGGCTCTACTCTCTCCTCCTCTCTCCTCTCTCTCTCTCTCTCTCTCTCTCTCTCTCCTCTCTCTCTCTCTCTCTCTCTCTCTCTCTCTCTCTCATATACAGACACGAAACCCCTACTCAATTATACTGTCTCTCATACAGACACACAAAACCTCAACTCATTACTCTCTCTCTCTCTCTCTCTCTCTCTCTCCTCTCTCTCTCTCTCTCTCTCCTTCTCTCTCTCTCCTCTCTCTCTCTCTCTCTCTCTCTCTCTCTCTCCTCTCTCTCTCTTCTCTCTCTCTCTCTCTCTCTCTCTCCTGTATCACACCTGAGTATTATTTTTCACGTTCACCACTCTCTTGTTGGGGTAGTAACTGTTTTTCCTCCCCTTGTTTACATCTTCACTATAATTCCTAACCTCTTTTATGCACATTGTTTCCCTTGTCTTGTTGTACATATAATTCTTGTTGTCACTTTACTGTAAACTATTTATTTCCCTAAATGACTCACTTAATCTTGAATTTTTGGGATGACGACTCTTTTTTTCTCGTCAACATTCTCTCTCTCTCTCCAATCCCCCCTCCCCCTCCCATCCCCTTCCCATCCTCCTCCCATCCCCTTCCCATATACCCCTCCCATCCCTTCCCTTCCCACTCATATTTCGTCTCCCCCTCTCCCTCCTCAATCACTCTTCCCTACCTCCTTTCTCTCCTCCCCGTTTTACCTACCACCGTTCCCTCCTTAACCTCCCAAACCCAAACTACCAACCCCCTCCCCACTTTCTCCTCCTCACCACCCCACCTCTCCCTCATAAACCCCACCCCACCCCCACCTACCCCCCTATTCCCTGTCCACATATCACCTCCCTTATTCTCTCTCTCTCTCTCTCTCTCTCTCTCTCTCTCTCTCTCTCTCTCTCTCTCTCTCTCTCTCTATCTCTCTCTCTCTCTACTCTCTCTCTCTCTCTCTCTCTCTCTCTCTCTCACTCTCTCTCTCTCCTCTCTCCATACACACACACACAAACACACACACACAAACACACACACACAAATATAAATGTTCCTCTCTCGGTCGACTGAAATAATCAAGTGGGTCCGACGGCCACCACAACACAGTGTACTTTAGTGTGTCCTGAGTCGGGCTGGGTGGGTTGGTGGTTGGTTGGTCCCACTAGATTGCCAAATTAACATATTTTCTTGGTCTAAAAGTGTAAATATATTGTGTTTATACTTCGGACGTTTTTTTTTTTTTTTTTTTTTTTTTTTTTTTTTTTTTTTTTTTTTTTGTGTGTGTGTGTGTGTGTGTGTGTAAAAGCATCATGGGATACTCAATTATGATATCTAAATCCTATGTATATATTTTATGTAGTAAATAATGTATTTTTCTGTTATCTGGACATCAGAGGTGATTTATTTCAAGAAAAGAGAAAATAGAAATTGGTTTTAAGTGGTTTTAATTCTTTGGAGCAACAGAAATGAGAATGAAGGTTTTGTGTACCACTCGGGAACCACAGTCTGTATCCTCCCCTTCCCAATTCTCCCAAAATATTGCCTTACAACCACAATCTGTATCATCAACTTCCCAAATCCTCCCAATTTTCCTTCCCAACCCATTCCTGTCCCCTTCCTATCCCCTTCCTACTTCCTATCCCCTTCCCATCCCCCTCCCATCCCGTTCCTATCTCCTTCCTATCCCCTGCCCTTTCCATTCCCCTTCCCCTCCCATCCCCTTTCCATCCCCTTCCTATCCCCTTGTCATCTTCTTGCCATCCCCTTCCTATCCCCTTTCTATCCCCTTCCCATCCTCTTCCCATTCCCCTCCCATCCCCTTCTGTCCCTTTTCCCTTACAACCATTACAATTGTACTGTCACCCACAACACAACAACTTAATTAATTGGCATCAGTGGTACAGTTGACTCCAAAAATTTCGAGACACTACCTGCTTGAATTTAACAGATAGTGTCTCGACATTTTTTGACGCAACTGTACCTTCATGAACTTGGCCGACTCTCTCTCCTCCTTAATTATCAATGGCTTTGTCTCTTTCTCTCTTTCCCTTTATCATGTTTGTTTTTTACCTTTATTTTGTCTCTCGTTTCTTGTGTTTACATGTACTCTAGTGAATTCTCATTATATTTCTTTGTATATCATTTATTAAGTGTACACTATTTCCCTCTCACTACTTTAAAATGTACGTACACTATTCCAAAAGAGTAAAAAAAAGGGCTATTAACCAACACAGTATTGACTCCTCCAAACTATGCCAGAACAAGACCAAACTGTCACAAAATATGGCACCTGTTTTATTGCACTGGCTGGAGGAATCGATAACCCGCTAATTTACCTTCAAGAAACCTTATGAAGAAAACCCCTGTCACACCTTGGCCTCACCACTGCTCACCTCACCTCTCTCTCTCTCTCTCTCTCTCTCTCTCTCTCTCTCTCTCTCTCTCTCTCTCTCTCTCTCTAACCTTCCCTTGAGTCTCATGAATCGAGTAGTTAGGTGATTAGATCTACCGCCTGTACACATCACTGGCAGAACGCCCACTTCACTTATAGCTTACATATTTTTATTTTTTGCTTGTGAATATGCGGCTCGACGACGTGTATTGGTAAAGCGAGAACGAAAACAGAACCATACGTAACTACAGGTCGATTTGTACAACCAGTCCCTTACTACAACTCTTACAATGCACTCCTCATTCAGATTTCAAAACATCAGAGTCAAATTCATCCCACTGACTCAGATTTTAGACCTACACATATTTTAAGGGGGTCGTCTCGTGTGGTCGTCTTGGAAGGTTTACACACACACACACACACACACACACACTCACACACACACACACACACACACACACACACACACACACACACTCTCACACACACACACACACACACACACACACACACACACACACACACACACACACACACACACACACACACACACACACACACACACACACACACACACACACACACACACACACACACACAACACAACACAACACAACACACACACACACACACAACCAGCCCCCCCACCCACACACACACACACACACACACACACACACACACACACACACACACACACACACACACACACACACACACACAACCAGCCCCCCCACCCACACACACTACATGACACACACAACACCAGACAACACACACACACACACACACACACATAGAAATTGTGTGAGATGCGGCAGAATTTAAATATCTGAGGTTCAAGAATAGATGAGAGAAACAAACGTGTGAGGGCAGATGGAAATAGAGCGTCTCAGGGAAGGAAGCTGAGCAGAAAATAGAACAGAACAGCTCGTCGGGGAAGGAAGGAAAGTGGTTTGTTGATATTGATGATTGTTTTGGTTGTTGTTGCTGATGTTGTTGTTGTTGTTGTTAATGTTGTTGTTGTTGTTGATGTTGTTGCTGCTTTGTTTTGAATGAAGGAGAATGACACGTTGAGGAAATAGGATGTAGTAGTAATGAATGATACAATTGCACTTATAATGTTGTTGTTGTTGTTGCTGTGTTTTTATGAATGTAGGAATAGGATACGTTGATGTAGTCTAATATAATATAATAAGAGGTACAGTTGCCCACACATGAATCTGGTACTTACAACAGGAGGGAAAGTGAGCAAAAGTTATAGTACGTTGACAAGCAGACAGTAATAATATTTTACTGTCTGCCTGTCAACAAACTACATCTTTTTTTTCACTTTCCTTTCTTTTGTCGCTACCTCACAAGTAACGAGCCATATCAGCTTCATGTGTGGCCAACTGTACCAATGCACTTATAATATTTTTGCTCTGTTTTGAATAAAGAAAAATGACACGTTGAGGAAATGTATTAGAATAATGAGTATAATATTTGTTCTCTGTTTTGAATCAAGAAAAATGACACGTTGAGGAAATGTATTAGAATAATGAGTATAATAGTTTTTCTCTTTTTTGAATAAATAAAAATGACACGTTGAGGAAATATAGTAGAGTAATGAGGGAGACAATTACACTTATACTATTTTTGCTTTGTTATGAATCGAGGAAAGGGAAAAGTTGAGGAAATAATAATATAACAATGAGTGTTACCATTGTATACTTGTGGTTGTTGTTGTTGTTGTTGTTGTTGTTGTTGTTGTTGTGTGTTGCCTCCTCACTCGTACATATATATACCTTTGCATGTTCTTTATTTTTTCATTCTGTATTTGTCTTTCAATTATGTGTTTTTTTATTCTGAAAAAAAAAGATAATTTGCAACTACAACTGAACTGAAAATTACGGAAAAAAAAGGAAGAAAAATACATGTTAAAACATCCGAAGGTCGAGAGAGTTGCCACCCAAACAACCCCGAAGAACTGAACGTAAACAATACCAGAACAAACTCGTGTGATGCCTTACCATGGATACCAATCGATGAGTCTGTTGGTCTGGTTAATTAAAAGGGGGTATTCTTTTTGTGGTTAATATGTGGGCTACTTATTCCTTAAAACAATATATAAAACACAACCCCTTTGCGTATCGACTGTGCTGGGTTGGTTTGTCTTGGGCTGGGCTGGGTTCGGATTGGGTTGAGTTGAGTTGGGTTGGTTTGAGTTGGGTTTGTCTGGGTATATTTGTGTTGGTTTGAGTTGGGTTGGGTTGGGTTGGATTGAGTTAGGTTGGGTTGGTATGATTAAGTTGGGTGGGGTGGGGTTGGGTTGCGTTGCGTTGGTATGAGTTGGGTTGGGTTGGGCTGGGTTGCGTTGGTATGATTATGTTGGGTGGGGTGGGGTTGGGTTGCGTTGCGTTGGTATGAGTTAGGTTGGGTTGGGTTGGCATTCTAAGACAGATACTTTGCCAAACGACCTACCATGCAACTCTCGGTGTATCGTGTGCCTATTTGTTTGATTATTGGATTTCTTGTTTGTTTCCTTCACACACCATAGCTCCACTGGGCAGACTCTAACAACATACACAGGCTCAGTCATCGCATCATCCATGTGGTCGAGTTTCCGTCATTGTTTTGTGTTTTTCGGTGAAGCTTTACAGATCGAGCGAGTCATTCATTCTGTGTTTATCATCATTATGTGTTTAGATGGTAATTATAATGTTTGTTGTCCTTCCCATTCTGAATCAGGAGTGAGTGAGGTGCCTTGCTAATTTTAATGACCCGAGCGATGGTGTTTATTAGATGGTGTTGTGAGGCTGAATTAAATTAAGTATATTCATGCACATTTCTTACGACGCGATTTTTTTCTTGTATTATAAAGGATCCATACTGAGTTACGAAAGGATTGGAGTAGGAGGAAGAGGAGGAGGAGGAGGAGGAAAGGGATTAGTTAGTGTTGTTGAGTGTAAAGGTAGGTTGGTTGATGGTTGTGAGGTTGTGATGTGTCAAGACGTTTTACTGGGGAGATATGAAAGACATTTATGTGCCTGTCACCTTCACACACTTTCACACTTAACACACACACACAGACACACACACACACACACACACACACACACACACACACACACATACGCACATACACACACACACACACACACACACACACACACACACACACACACATACGCACACACATACATACGTACACACATACATACGCACACACATACATACGCACACACATACACTACTGCAGTGTCACCTCCAGCCCCCCTCTCCTACCACCCACTACAAACTAAATCGTTGCAAGTTGATGTGAGGGAATAGTCGGCCACAACTCATCCCCTCCTCGTGTCAGCCAAGTCCCAATTTCCCCACCAAAACCCACCTATACCACCTACCACCCAGTCACCACCTTCTGCGTGTCGTTGGAGGCCGTGTCGACTCTCTCCCTCTCTCTCTATCTCTCTTCCTTCACGTCGTCATTCTTGCTCCCTCACTCCCCATGCAGTCTTCCTTGCCATGGCCACCTGTCTGCCATGGCTTACTGTATGACATTCTAGTGCCTCTTTCACAGTGTTTCCTGGTCCTCTTATTTATAGTGTTCCTCGCTGCCTCATGTACTGAAAAGCCTCGGGTCGTATGCTGTGATTATACTCGTGTTTTCCATTTCTTTAATTCGCGTCTGTGTCTCGGGCAGTGGGTAATTTAAGTGGACAAATGCATCCAGGGTAAATCTTGGTGACTCCTTCCCTCTCTGGTGCCAAGGAAGCTAGTGTCGTGTTTATATTTTACTCTGTGATCGTTTAATGAGTGCAACAGGTCTAGGGTAATTAAGACCTAGTGATAAATAAATGCAGAGGGATTCATTTTAGTCTAACGAGTGCAACGAGTCTAGGGTAATTAAGACTTAAGTGATAAATACGAGTAAATGCAAGGCGACTCATTCTAGTGATATTTTTATTTACTTTGTGACCGTCTAACGAGTGCAACAGGTCTCTGGTAATTTTAGACCAAGTGATAATTATATTCAGAGTTATTTATATAGTGTATTTTTTTTTTTTTTTATGAAAGGTAATTAAAACCTTCATATCATTGCTGCATAATATAAATGACTTTGTGGTGTAAGTTTTGGGACGAGTTAGTTTGGTGGTGCTCATGACTGCCTCTTGATTTATAAATGATGCTACAGTGATATGTTACTTGTAAGATGAAGTCAGTCTCGGCAATACAAGTGACAATTTGTAGCCATTTTATACCGTATCGATTCAGATAGAGATAGAAAAGAATGATGCAACACAGTGATATAATACTAAGAATAATGAAACAATAATAGTACTGTCTGTGATTTTGATGTCGATGTCAGCATACGGTAATAATATATTTAACATATGTCAAAATGGGCCTTCGAAGCCACAACGACAAAAGACGAACAAAATGAGCCAGAATGACCCACACTGAGTGACAGACAGAGGTACTCCTAAACCTACAATGAAGGGGACCTCTGGCTCACACGTGGCTCCTCTTGAGTAAAGTTTATATGTAAATTGTTTCACGTTGCTTGGCTTAGTATTCTTTTCGGGTACGGGACAAAGTTTTCAATAAAGATAACTTGAAAGTCCCTGGAGCTACAGCCATTACCGGAGACTCCCAGGAACACATATCAAGGAATCTTCCGACCCTCCATCAAAGGATATGATTGTGTTGCCGTGTTGAAGGTCTCCGGAGGCACAACAACAAGTCCTCCGGAGCCCTCAGCAGCAGTCACCACCACGGCAACCTTGTGGGCCCTCGCGGCACACTTCCGTACTCAGACCAAAGGTGACATAATAGAGGAGGAGGAACAGGGGAGGAGTTGGACGAGTCAGCGGGGGATGGCGGTCTTCACGAGCACAGTGGCGGGCAGACCCAGGATAAACCTGTCGTAAGTGAATGTGGTCAGAGCGACGAAAGTATTGCTGCGGTAGAGATCAAAGTGAAGTGTATAAAGGCCCCGTGCCAGGATACTCAGGCACTGCTTCACATACAAATTCTCTTTCTAGTATTGTTGTCGTTAATGTCGTTGTTGGAGTTATTGTGTTTAAGACTGTTATTGTTGTTGTTGTTAAGTTGTGATAGTTTCCATTATTATCTTTGCTGTTGTTGGAGTTATTACCTCCGCCAAGGAGGTTATGTTTTCACCCCTGTATGTTTGTCTGTTTGTCTGTTAGCAGGATTACGCAAACACGCATGGACGAATTTTGATGAAACTTTGTGGAAAGGTCGGGTATTGTAGTGGCAACAATTGATTAGATTTTCATATGTCAAAGTCAACGAAAAGGTCAAAAACACATTTATAGCCATATCTCGGGACTCGCTTGAGCTAGAGACTTCTACCTGGGCTCATTGTAGTATTTAGCAAGGCCTAAATTTTGACCTATATTCGACCTTGGAAAGGTCAATGACCTTTAAGATCGCCTGAGGGTCAAGTTGAAGGTCAAATATGAAGTTGTTCCGATTTCTTCGAAATTTTGCAGTTGGAAATTATCTGAAGAAGAAGAAGAATTTTAGGGCTTTATGCCTATCGACTCGTGTTGGTCAGTGTTGTTACATCAACATATCTTCCCCCAGCCTACAAGGTTGCAATCCTTGTTGTTACAGCCGGGTACCTACTTACTGCTACTGCTAGGTGAACAGGGATATAGGGGCTTGGGAAAATTGTCCAACAATTCCACTGACCCGGGAATCGAACCCGGGATCATCTGGCATTGGCGGTGGTTTGCATTCTCTGAAGGCTTCCATTCTTGTTATGTTTAAGACTAGTTGTTGTTGTTGTTGTTGTAGCTGTGGTTAGTGTTAAGTTGTGATAGTTTCCATTATTATCTTTGCTGTTGTTAATGCTGTTGTTGGAGTTATTGTGTTTGAGATTGTTGTTGTTGTTGTTGTTGTTGTTGTTGTTAAGATTTCATTTTTTCTTTGTTGATAATGTTGTTGTGGATTAGACAGCTATTGTTATTGTTATTGTTGTTGTTAAGTTGTAAATTTTTTATTATTTTCTTTGTTGTTGATAATGTTGTTGGAGATATTGTGTTTAGTCTGGTATTGTTGTTGTTGTTGTTGTTGTTGTTGTTGTGGTTGGTGTTAGGTTGTGTTGATGTTAGTTGTTGTCGTTGTGTGTGTTGTTGTGAACCTTCCTGTAAGCAAAGTGAAATAAAACCCTAATCTTTGTTTGGCTGACGTACCCGTTGTCTCTGATGTTGGTCCACTCTCAACACTCTTGCTTCTTTATTCTTGTTCAAGTTTCATTTAGAACGTTGGGGGTCAATTTCCCTTCAGACCCAAGCCATTTTCCTTTCTTCTCTTCAATTTTTTCTCCTTTCCTTCTTTATCCTTCGTGCGTGATGTTACCTCCTCTCTCTCTCCTCCTCATTTGTGACTAAAGTACAAATTTTACCTGGCCTAGTACAATTATATATATATATATATTTTTGTTTTTACCATAAGTTCCGCTGTCCATACAATATCCTTTCCCACAGAACTGAATCCATCTATTCCAATCGTAATCGAGGTTGGTGAGCCAGAGTGTTTGATGGTATAGTTGTGAAAAAGTAAATACAAAAATACCTACACACTTTAAATGACTGTAAATATTTGCAGTATGAAATTGGAGTGAGTCAGGAGTAGTTGGAGTTGGTGCAGGTGGCCACTACTCTGCTACACACACACACACACACACACACACACACACACACATATTAACTTCACCCACACTAACATATGCAATCACCTTTTCCTTGACAATTGTCCTGCACATTTAGCTTAGCAGGGACACCCACAGTGAGTTTCCCTCGTTGTGTTCTTCCTCCCTGACACGAGGTGGGATAAAGATTTTGTTCACGACTGTATAATTATGTAAGGTTCACTTTTGTGTATGTATGATTCACGACTGTATTATGTAGGGTTCACTTTTGTATATGTATGACTCACTTTTGTATATGTATGGTTCACGACAATACTTTTTATGTAGGTAGGGTTTTTACAGCACGTAGGGTACCAAGCTGCCACAACATTATGCTTCCCCCTTTTCACTTTAACTCTATCAACACCATCTACTGAACCCACGTCTTCGCTTCCTCTACAGTGAATCATCTGATGTCTTCGGGATTTACATTAGATACTGGTAGATTGAGGAGTGGGTCTTGTGATGGGAGGAAGGGAAGGAAGAATGTTGGTGTGTATGATGGTGAGTGGGAAGGGAAGGGCAGCTGAGTGAGAGGGAAGGAGTGAGTGAGAGGAATGGCATATGGGAGTGAGAGGGATGGGATATGGGAGTGAGAGGGAAGGACTGAGTAAGAGGGATGGTATATAGGAGTGAGAGGGATGGGATATGGGAGTGAGAGGGATGGTATATGGGAGGAAAGGACTGAGTAAGAGGGATGGTGTATGGGAGGAATGACTGAGTGAGAGGGAAGGTATATCGGAGTGGGAGGGAAGGACTGAATGAGAGAGATGGTGTATTGGAGGGAAAGACTGAGTGAGAGGGATGGGATATGGTAAGGGTAGTCGATTGGGAGTTAGAGTATTATTAGGGATATCGTATTCCATCTAAACAATAACCCCAGTCACAATAACACCACCACATTAATACACCACCAATACAACAACAACAACAACAACAACAACTCCTACATTAAAGTCCATCACACCTGTACTACAATAAAAATAACACCACTACCATTACCACCACCATCACCACCACTACCACTCCCAGTACAACATCATCACCATCACCACCCCATTCAATACACCATCACCACTCCAAGTCCAACAACACCACCACCAACAACAACAACACCATCACCACCACCACCACCACCAACAACAACAACAACAACAACACCAACATCACCACCACCACCAACAACAACAACAACAACACCACCACCAACAACACCACCAACACCACACTCACTACACCACAAACATGCACCATAACACAGCCACTCCTCTCACTCACCTGGCATTTAACATCATATTAAACTGTTGACCGTGACTGAGGGGTGGGGCAGGGAGGAGGGACAGTGGGCAGACAGTCACTAGTGGGTGTCAATAAGGTGTGGTCAGTGTGTTTACAAAGTGTGGGCAGGCTGTACAGTACATAGACAATTTGTATACTACGGACATCTTGGAGGCAAATTAAAAGTGATGTGAGGGAAATTGGAGGAAGTATACAGCGAGGTGGAGGAGAGGTGGAGAAGTGGAATAAGCTCGAACAAGTAGATAAGGAGGCGTGTCGAGGCAGGACGCTGGAAATTGGCGAAGGAGCGAGGAAGTGGAAGAGGCACAGATAGGTGGAAGAGGCGTGTGGAAGCGTAGACGCGGCTAACTGTAGAAGGAACGAGGAAGTGGAAGAGGCACAGAGAGGTGGAATAGGCATGTGGAAGCAAAAACGCGGGTAATTAGAGAAAGAGCGAGGTGGAGGCGTGAGGAGGGAGGTTGGCCATGTGGCAGAGTGGGCGTGGCAGCCAAAGGAGCCACCAACCCACCACAACTCCCAACCCTCACCAACCCAACACCATACACACAACATCGCTACTCAACCTGGCACTCCCGACCTTACACAGACACAGAGGGTAAACTTGCTTCCTAATTATGCATATTTTTTTGTACCTGTGCGTGGATATAGTTATAAGAACATCTGTTTTGTTATATATTATGTATGTTCCTAAATTTTTATATATTTGCTTGTGTAAATAAATAGATACATAGATAGACAGGTGTATGTGTGTGTGTAGGGACCTGAGACTGAGCTACCGTGGTTCTGCTGGTTGGTCATTTAATTAAAGGGACGAGAGACCAGTGTTCCTTTACTCATCGGTGACAATACATGGACAAAATAAATATATTCCTGGGTTCCTGACACAGCCTTGAATTCCCCGGGGCAAGGTAACCACGTAAAGAGCCCAAACTCACTACATAGACCACCAGGGGCAGTATCACTAAGAAGCAAAAATCTATAATGTGTGTGTGTATACGTTTGGTTGGGTGAAGGTGAGGACGAGATGCTTATACACACACACACACACACACACACACACAATCCCACCACTCTTGCCAGCATCTATATTGAGGGAGAAGCTCTGTTTGCTGGTGATGGATGAGTTAGTTCCCTGATAGAGGAATAGTAACTAACTCTCTCCACTCAAACATTTATTCATCCGTATATTGGGACAAGGTTTTGGATGGAAGTGTTAAGAGTTGGCGAGGAAGGGATATATATTGAGGACACATCTTGACTTGTTGTTTTTAATGCACGGCTGACTGTACACATAAACTTTCTAATACTGGTGGTGGTCTACAGTGCTGTTTTCATGTGTCGCCTGAGATAATTTATTCAAAACGGTTGAATTATTATTTTTAATCCCTCGCGTTCGAATTCGCTTTAAATTATATAGTTTTAATAATAAGTAGCAAGGGCAAATACAGAATAATTCAACACTATTATTGAAGGGATGATTAATTTTATAGTGATAAACTCTTGCTGTGGAATATTTACTGCTAACTGGACAACGAGTAAACATAATTGATTGATTGATTGTTTGATTGATATGAGGCTTTGCAACAGCGAGGTCATATAGCGGTAAGAGAGGTGATAGAGAGCTTTATAGGTAAGACAGCAAGCAGGAAGGAATTAGAAAGAAAAGAGGGATAATTACACACACACACACACACACACACACACACACACACACACACACACACACACACACACACACACACACACACACACACACACACAACCTCTCGTCGTAAACCCTATGCTCAATGAGGTTGGCCCCGTTTCAGGTGTGTTTGTTTCCTATGCACTCAACTGTACATAGAGTATAATACTGTATATATTTATTATCAGATGAATTCCTCCTCTCCCCCAAAACACGTGAAGATGCTCAGTGAAAGGCGGATAATCTGTCTCGATACGTTATCTCAAAAGTCAACTGGGAGTGAAAGTAGTACCAGGTAGTAGTAGTAGTAGTAGTAGTGGTGGTGGTGGTGGTTGTAGTTATTAGTGGAGATAGTTAGTGTAATATGTTAGTAATAGTAGTAGTATAGTAGTGGTGGTAGTAGTGGTAGTAGTGGTAGTGGTGGTGGTGGTGGTAGTTGGGTTTTTTGTTATCAGATGAGGTAGTTAATGTAATGGGTTGATAGTGGTGAAAAAAGTGTAATCCATCGCTATTTTTTTTGTGAAAGGAGAGTCGTGTTTAGATAGTGAAGAGAACAGTGTATAAAGTTATTAGTGTATAACGTTATTAGTGTGGTGGAGACGGTTAGTGTAAAGTGTTGTGAATAGTGGAGATGATAGTGCATTCTGTCGTTATTGTTTTGTGGTGTGTTGATAGTGAAGAGTACAGTGCAGGAATCAACAACAACAACAATAAAAACAACAACAACAACAATAACAACCACAACAACAATAACAACGACATTATTACACGACATTATTACGAGCCAAAGAGATGGTGATGAGATGATAATAATAATAATAATGATGATGATGATGATGATGATGATGATGATGATGATGATGTAAAGAAAGAGTACAAGAAAAATAGTTCGATGCCAGAAATATAATCAGAAAGGAGAGACAGCAAGCACCAAGGATATGAGTAAAAAAAAGTTGAAGGAAGGAAAGGGATCTGGTCGGGTCTGAAGGGGCACCCAAACCTTTATAATAACCGGTAATAATGTTGTGACTGTTATTGATTTGGAAAATCCTTGGCTTTAATTTATTATGTTGTAACAAGTTTTGATGTGGTTGATTTTAAAACCCATATAAGAAAAACTGTTACTACTTATGGTTATAATTTAATAATACTTTATCAACGTGTCTGTCTGATTATGATTTGTTGTGGATATTTCACCTGGACGGAGAAAACTTTAATTAATCTCTCGACGGGATGAATGTTGTTGATAACCATACTAAAGGTTTTAAAGTGTAATTTTTCTTTTGATCGATTTCCTTCTGTTTCCTCCAAGCTATGCCAGACAACAGACGCCCTCAATGTTACAAATGGGGGAGTTTGTTTCTTGGAAGGAATATAATGATACAAGATATTAGACCCGTAGTTTTTAAAAAAATGAGGGTCCTTACTGGAGCTCTATGAATTCTGCAAACTACTCCAGGCAACAGATTCCCTATTCGAAACACTGAAGCATTTTGTGGCCTGGATTATTTGGAGGGTTCATAGAGCTCCAGTAAGGGCCCTCAATTTTTTTAACACTACGGTCCTTAGTGCTTGGTTTGATAGGCAGGAATAACGTAGAATGTTGATTAAGGGGAAATTTTCGTTTAACCTCACTGCAGATAGGAAGATAATGTCGTATGAAATAAATAGAGTATCTTTTTCATTATTTATCTCGTCAAATTACCGTAGTATGAAAAATCTGCAAATATTTATTCTTGAGAAACATTTACATTTGAAAGTAATAAAATTTAACTACATATATTTATAGATAAAGGGTAATATGTGAAAAAATGTGATGATGAAAGTGATAATAATAGAAACAAAAGTGTTGATTGGAGTTATAAATATGCAGATAAAATATATATGCGTTATTTATGGTATAGCTTATAAGTTACCGATCCAAAAAATGAGAGAAAACTAAAAATGATAGAAAACGAATAATAAAAATGGTATACTATTGAGGACCTTATGATCTTGTATGAAAATTGGAGACTTCTGATTCCTTCTGATCATGCCACGAAACAAGCACCTTCCATATAATATAGGTGTGTGCGTTTCGTGGCAATATTTGAAGGACTCATATATTTCCAATTTTAATGAATACAAGATTTATAAAGAATACATATTTATATCTGTTTTCTGCTTCCAGGAATCTGAAGTATGATTCCATTTACATATACATTTCCTTCATTATAAAGCTGTGATGTATTATTCCCCTTACATATAAATTTCCTTCATTACAAAGATGTGATTTATTATTCCCTTTACATATAAATTTCCTTCATTATAAAGCTGTGATTTATTATTCCCTTTACATATCCATTTCCTTCATTATAAAGATGTGATGTATTATTCCCTTTACATATTTCTATTTGTTATCTGCTTACAGGGATCTGAGGTATGAACAGGAGCAGGAGTTAGCACAGGTGGCCTGGCGGTTTATGAGGAGGAGAGAGAAGGAGAGGAAAGCCCAGGAAGTCAAGGCCAGAGCCAAGGCGGAGAAGGCCATAGCTAAGGCGGAGAGGGAACGTCTGAAGGCAGAAAAGAAGGCCGCTAAGGCTCAACTCAGGACAGGGGCCATTAAAAAGGGCACCGTCTACCCGAAGCAGGAGTCTGGTGTACAGGTGTGTGTGTGTGTTATACCGATGGTCGTGTGGTTAGGTTAGGTTAGGTTAGGTTTAGGTTAGGTTAGGTTAGGTTAGGTTTAGGTTAGGTTAGGTTAGGTTAGGTTGGGTGGGGCTAGGTTAGGTTTCGTTCGGGGAGGTTAGGTTAAGTTAGGTTAGGTTAAGTTAGGATGTGTTTAGGTTAGGTTAGGTTAGGTTAAGTTAGGTTAGGTTAGGATGTGTTTAGGTTAGGTTAGGTTAGGTTAGGTTAGGTTAAGTTAGGTTAGGTTAGGATGTGTTTAGGTTAGGTTAGGTTAAGTTAGGATGTGTTTAGGTTAGGTTAGGTTAGGTTAGGTTAGGTTAGGTTAAGTTAGGATGTGTTTAGGTTAGGTTGGGTGGGGCTAGGTTTGGTATGGTTCTGGTAGGGCTAGGTTTGGTTAGGTTAGGTTGTATATAGATTAGGCTATGTTCGGTTAGGTTTGGATAGGTCAAGTTATGTATAGGTTAGGTTAGCTCTCTGTAAGGAAGTTCTGATTATATTATTCTCTCGTGAATTTATATATACAGTTCATTCATTCGCAATCCAAAATTTGTATCCAGGTCTCATTGAAGTTTCGAATCATTTGACCTACTAGTGAACCAATTAAGTTAAAACTCTTATCCTGTTTTATTATCGCTTGAACTCGCTTAATACTCAATCAAGTTATTCGAAGCAAGCCTGGATACATATATTGGATTGCGAATCTACCTACCATACAGATATAAAAGAATGACCTAACTTGTACGAAGAATAAATAGCGAGAAAAGCAAGGATTAGTCACTAGTCATCGCAAGTAAAGTAAAAATGAAGACATGTTTGAAATAGATGCATGTGTTGAGTTGGACTAATTTGCTTCTCCACCACCAGATGGCAGAGGAAGGCCAAGACAGCGAGGGGAAGGAACTCCTCAACCTACAGAAAGAAAGGTAAGTACCCTATATATAATTCACACTCCACCTTCCTTCCATATCTTTTCTCTCACATACTCTATTTTTCTTACACATATTTTCTCTTACACTCTATTTTTTTTCCACATCTTTCCTCTCACACTCCACCTTCCTTCCACATCTTTCCCCTCACACTCCACCTTCCTTCCACATCTTTTCCCCTCACACTCTACACGGTACTCCTCCACTATATACATACTACCTTCCACTCTTACATACACATGCTTTTTCATCTGTTTCAATCCTCTCTATTTACTCTGTTTCTTTACAACTTTAGTATTATGAAAATGGTGTTATATCCATGAAACTGACAAATTAATTCTATGTTTATCGTATGTTATTGAGAAAATAGTATAATATTCATGTTACTGACAAAATTATTCTGTTCTCGTATTTACCGTATGTTAATAAGGACACTGGCTTGGCTACCGTCACCCAACAGCCAGCCAGCCAGCCAGTCACAAAAAAAAAAAAAAATAATAATAATAATAAAAAAAAAAAGATAAAAACATAAAAAAAAAATGAGACATGGGAGCTACAGAAATAAATACAGAGTTACAGAGTGGTTAGTTGGTTGTTTGTTTGTTTGTTTGGTTGTTTGATTGTTTGTTTGGTTGATTGCTTGTTTGTTTGGTTGTTTGTTTGGTTGGTTGGTTGTTTGATTGTTTGGTTGGTGAGGCTGTTTGATTATCTGGTGTGTTGTTGTTCTGGCTCTCAGTGGGACTAATGGTGTGTTCATATGGCCGGAAGGTGGTTTAATGGGATGGTATGAGGAGGAAAGAACAGTCTGTGTGTGTGTGTGTGTGTGTGTGTGTGTGTGTGTGTGCGTCTGTGTGTGTGTGTGTTGTTGTTGTAATTTTGAGGGGAGATTATATAGAGGTGAGGAAAGACGAGCCTAAAGGGAGGAGGGGGATGATAAGTGAAGAAAGCAGAGGTGATGCTTCAGATGGAATGAGTGTCGTGGAGAGGGAGGGAGGGAGGTAGGGGGTCTTACACTGAGGGAGGGATGGGGGGTCTTACACTGAGGGAGGGAGGGAGGGAAGGGGTCTTATACACTGAGGGATGCCGGCGCCTCGTGAAGAGAGAAAGTGTCACACGCACACTCAGACAGCGAAAAGGGGCATCAAGGAAGACAGGAACGAGGAGGAAGCTGAGATTGAGAGAGGGAGGGGAGTGCAAAAGGAGGAGGGGGAGCAAGAAGAGGAGGAGGAGGAGGAAGAGGAGGAGGAATGGGCTGAAATGGAAACAGGGAGCTAGGGGGCATGCGAAAGACGAGGGTAAACTAAGATTGAGACGATGGGGGGCTTGGATTGAGACGAGAAGAAAGCTAAGATTGAGGCAGTGAAGGAGGTTAAGATTGGGGCAGTGAAGGAGGTTAAGATTGGGGCAGTGAGGGGGCTAGGATTGGGAAGACGTGGGGGCTAAGATACTGTAGAAAGCGAGGTGCCCAGGATTAAGAGGAAAGAGGACTAAGTTTGGGACGAGGAGGAAGCTAAGTTTGAGACAGTAAAAGGGTTAATTTTAAGATAGTGAGATGGTTAAGTTTGAAACGGTAAAAGGGTTAAATTTAAGACAGTGAGAGGGATAAATTTGAGACAGTGAGAGGGTTAAATTTAAGACAATGAGAGGGTTAAGTTTGAGACAGTGAAATGGCTAAGCTTGAGACGGTGAGAGGGTTAAGTTGTTTAAGACGAGGAGGGGGCCAAGTTTGAGACGAGGAGGGGGCCAAGTTTGAGACGAGGAGGGGGCCAAGACTAAGGTGAGGTGAGGTGAGGTGAGGTGAGGTGAGGTGGAAGATTTAGACTGTGAAGGTGGGCGTGAGAAACAGGTGGGCCAGGACAGATGTACAGTAGAAGATACGACTCATTGTGTTGTGGATGGGAAGCGAGTACAAAAAAGAGGGGGGGGGGGGGGGGGGAATAGGGAAAGAGAGAAGAAAAAAGGTCGTACGTTTTTTTGTTTTATTTTTTTCATATTTCTCCTACTTTCTTTTTTTCTCTCTCCTGTCTTATTTTCCTCCTTCCCTCCTTTTTACCTCCATTTCTCCATTTAATTTTCTCAAATCCTCAATTTCTCGTCTAAAATTGTTTTCCTCGCACATTTCTCTCTCTCTCTCTCTCTCTCTCTCTCTCTCTCTCTCTCTCTCTCTCTCTCTCTCTCTCTCGCTCTCGCTCTCGCTCTCTCTCTCTCTCTCTCTCTCTCTCTCTCTCTCTCTCTCTCTCTCTCTCTCTCTCTCTCTCTCTCTCTCTCTCTCTCTCTCTCTCATACATACATACATACATACATACATAGCCAACACCATGTATTTCAAATCCTTCCATATTTCTACACCCTCCTTCCATCCTAATCCTTTCTCTTCTTACTCCCCTCCTTCCTTTATTCGTACCCTCTCTGATTTCCCTCGTCTCTTCCTTCCTTCCTTCCTTCCTTCCTTCCTCCACCAACACCCTCCCTCATCCTTTATCAGCACCTTTCCTTCCACCACAATTCCTTTTCCTCAACCCTCCCTCCCTCCGTCCCTCCTTCCCTCACTTCCTCTTCTCCATGCCTCACCTCTGTCGCCCATTCCTAGTTATTCATTCCAACATTTGAGACACAACAGATATATATATATAAGTACACCATCAGGAAGGGGAACAGGTGCTGGGTTTGTGGTATTCCAAGTCGTGTTCAAACCCTATCACCAGACCAGGTTAACAAGAAAGAATCAACAGACAAAAACAACCCTTTGAAAAATTACGAATAGGAACTCGTGTAAAAATTCCCACCCATATTGACGGTGCTTGTTTCGTGCCACAGTCAGGAGGAATCAGAAGCCACCATCCATGCAAGTCTCATACGCGATCACAGGCTCCTTAATTAAGGGAGTAATTCGCTTTTGTTACATTGGAGCTGTTCGATTCCTCCAAAGTATGCCAGGAAACAACAGGACCATCAGAAGAAGAGCACAAATAATGGTGTTCTGTTGCTTGGAATAGTTTGGAGGATTCAGTTGCTCCAGAATTACCAACATTAAAGAGTAATTGTATAGCTATCACCTCACGTCTCATATCCTTCTATTATTATATTTTTCTTTACCTGTTTACTCCTTCCCTTTTTACTGTGCTTTTTTACTCTTTGTTATTCCATCGTTTCTCTTTCCCTTTTCTTCGTCACTCTTAATAATTTCATTCTCTTTATGTACACAGTCATCATCATTCCCTTCTTTCCTTGTCATTCCTTCATTTCTTTCTCCATCTCCCATCCCCAGTATCCTTCTCTCTCCTGTTTCACCCCATACGTCCTTCGTCTCTTCATTTCTCTCCTACTTTACTCCTTCTTCTCCTCTCTCCCATTCCACCATCTACCTCTTTCATCACCTCTTTTCTCTCCTACTTTCCTCCTTCCTCTTCTCTCTCCTATTCCATCCTCTGCCTCCTTCTTCTCTTCCTTTCTTACCTTTACTCTTCTTCTTCTATTCCTCTTCTCTCTCCTTTTCTCTCCTCTCCTCTCCTCTCTATCCCTTCCCTACCATTGCTGGCCTCCTGCCATCTCCCGGTACAGTTGAGAACAAAAGTTTGGTCCCACTCACCTTCCTTCAAATTCCAATGATAATAATGATTTATTAAAAATGCTAATAATAATAATAATAGCAATAGTAATAATAATAATAGCAATAGTAGTAATAATAATAGTATTGATAATAATAAAAATAATTATAATGATAATAATAATGATAATAATAATAATAATAATATTAATATTAATAATAATAATAATGATAATAATAATAGCAATAGTAATAATAATAATAGTATTGATAATAATAATAATAATGATAATAATAATAATAATAATAATAATAATAAAAATGAAAAAAATAAGAATAATGAGAATATTAATAATAAAATAATTACAATAATAAGAATAATGGTAATATGAATAATAATATTGATAATTATTATTATTATTATCATCATCGATAATAATATCATAACTAATAACTTTTTCTAATTATGTAGCGAAATGAGAAACCAAACCAACTAATTTGTGAGACGACGTGTATATGATTACTAATTATTATTATTTTTTTTTACAAAGTGACAAGAATTTCCCTTAATTAGTTTCAGTGACACATAATAATAATGTTTAAGTAAGGAGACATTTTGTTGGTGGTGAATTGGAAGGTCTGTGATTCCTCCAAAATATACCAGGAAACAAATCATCTCGTTGTTGGTAATAGGGGATCTGTTTCCTGGCATAGTTTGGAGGAATCAGTAGCCTTCAATATTTACCTAAAAGAGAATCTGTCTCCCCTTACTGTATAATGGACTCATAGTTGTAAATAATGTTGAATGGATGTTGACAATGTAGCACACACGAACTTTAAGGAAATAAGGGAAAGGACACACACACACACACACACACACACACACACACACACACACACACACACACACACACACACACACCAACCAACCCACCTCCCACCTCCACTCTCCTACACACACACACACACACACACACTCACCCTGTGTGTGTGTGTGTGTGTGTGTGTGTGTGTGTGTGTGTGTGTGTGTGTGTGTGTGTGTGTTGTGTGTGTGTAATGTCATATATATGTAATTATTGATTTATGTAAGTCTTTAAAATATTGTACCGATAGTTTTAGAAATTTGAAAACATTGAAAAAATATTGAAATTTTAGTTCAAAGTTGAATAACTGGAAACTATATGCATTATTTTTTGTTGATGGCATAAAAATCTACTGAGTATAAACTTCACACACACACACACACACACACACACACACACACACACACACACACACACACACACACACACATACACACACACACACACACACACACACACACACCTGTTTGATGCTGACATTTTCCTTCCCTTCCCATTCTTCCTTTCTCTTGGTCTTTCTCTTTTTCTCTTTCGTTTTCCTCTTCTACTCCTTTCTTTCCTTGGCCCAATTCTCTTTCTATTCCTTCCCCTTTCCTTTTCTTCCTCCCCATTCTTCATTATTTTTCTTATGCCTCTTTCCTGTGTACCTCTCTTCTCCTCCTTCCTTCTCTCTTCCCCTCCTTCCTTCTCCCTTCCTTCTCCCTTGCATCATCTTTCATCTTCTTCATCTCCCATATTCTCATACCCTCCTTGTTTTTAGTTCTTTCCCCATTTTCTCTTCTTCTCTTTCTACTCCTCTTCCTCTCTTTTCATTCCTCATTCTCTCTTTCTCATCCATTTCCTATTTCCATTTTTCATCCTCTCTTTCCCTTC
>JAWZYT010005665.1:0-2500 GCA_034508575.1 Petrolisthes manimaculis
TGTGTGTCAGTGAAGTCGTGCGTAATGTGTAATCGCAGGCGGGTATGTATGTATGTCTGTATGTTTGTATGTGTGTACGTGTGAGGTGATTCTTATGGTTTAAAAACTGCATATGGGAGTTACGACCTTAAGCACTGGAAGTAGCTTGGTCTTATATGATTTTTTTATATATACATATCACAGGTTATATTAGAAAACAACATATGTTATTTTCAGTCCCTGAATTAACTTTAAGCAGTTTCTGAATCCATATTAAAGTGTTTCTACTCCACTTGATACCACACACGACACCAACTACTCTACTACTACTACTACTACTGTTACTACTACTACTATTACTACTACTACTAATACTACTACTACTAATACTACTACTACTACTACTACTACGACTACTACTACTACACACACACACACACGTACGTACATTCATTACCCCCACATGATAACATAGAACAAGGAACTAGTGTGTGTGGTCTGTGACAAGAATAAATCCTCCCGTCCCCAACTTCCAGATAACTACTACTACACACACACACGTACAGACGCACAAAGCACACACACACACACACACACACACACACACACACACACACACACACACACACACATACAAAACTCCCGCACAACACCCCTCAACAAACTACTCCCATAACTCCACACCAAAGCATCCGCAACACCCCCAAACACCACCTCCACTCTCTCTCTCTCTCTCTATCTCTCTCTCTCTCTCTCTCTCTCTCTCTCTCTCTCTCTCATACTGTACACATTTACACATCACCTAACACGCTACTTCACTTAAGGCTGTAAGTTATATAATTCACTCATAGCTATAGAACTCACTATGCCACAAAATAAAATTATCATCACAAACATGCAGATAATTTCATTACAATTTACACAAATAACAAAATAATAATTTAATTAAACCTTTCATGAAACGAAACACGTATATGTACAAAGACACAACCCAGAAACATCCCAACACGGAACAACACCATCGCTACACACAACACATCCTTATATTAGTCACGAGAGTCAAACACAACAACGCCACTGCAGTAACTGAGGTCCCTATGCGCCCCACCTCCTCGTATATTAAATACAGACACTGCAAACCCCTATAACTGTCCCACTTCACCACGCCGCACCATACTGAATAACAGAATTCGCTTGTATGTCGTAGCCTTTAACCTGCACCCTACCTTAGCCATCCTCACAATACATCCAGTAAGTCTGAAATGACCTCACCACAGCTAAAACAGATCCTAAACTCCCTCTGGTCCATTCTCCATCATACACACAGCATTACAATTCATCTCGTTCCCCCTTCCTACACATACACACACACACACAAACACAGAAAAACAAGCACTTCCCGTTCGTGCTTCTGTGGAATTCCCACGGCCGGAATGTACAGTAAATATGCAGTTAATATAGATCTTCTTGACGATCTTAAACTGAACGTGTTATATAGGTAAGGTTTTACACCCTCACATAAACAATTGAGCATTAGTGTAGAGTTTATAGCGTGCTTGTTCAGCGGATGGTATTCGGACTATTAATTGACTCCCATGTGAAACCACGCATGCAAATGAAACTTTTCTTAGCACCAATTGGGAACTCAATAGTTGTGCATACCAAGTTTCACTGAATTAGAATTTACCGTTTCCGAGTTCTGTCACACACACACACACACACACATTTATTCAACCTAAGGGACTCACAACATCAACGTCATTCCTCCCTCCCCCCTGTCCCTTTCCTTGCCCCTGACGCACCCTTACTCCCGCCCCGCCCCGCCCCTCCCCGCCTCACACAGTAACCGGGAGCAGTCTGTAAGGCCCCAAACTTATCCCCAAAACTGCCCCAAACTCCCCCAACTTTGGTTTTAAACTGAGGGTCCCAGTGTACACATTTTCAGCGGACGTTTCTTCTTTATATTATCTATTTCGTATGCGGTTGGCTGTTATCTGTGGTCCTGTTGGGTCAACCGTATATATTTTGATTGTGGCTTTGAATGCTTCAAAAGTTTGCCTGTTTTACTTTTTGTGGCATTTTAGTGTTCCCTTATGTTTCTTTGTGTGTTCGTCCTGTACTTCCACATTGATTTTCATTAGTACTTCCTTATGTTACTTTGGATAGCCAGGATGGGAGTCAAGGAGTGAGCGAAACAAAGAAAAGCAATAATCGGAACAACCAAGGTAGAAACCAAAATGGGAGTCAACATCTCAGATCAAAATTTCATCATAACTTGGCGAGATTCTGAGCTTAAAATGTTTTCCTTTACCTACCTCCTATCCCTTTTCTCTCTTTTTATTTATTCTCTTCTCCAACAACCTCTCGTTTATCTTACTCATCTTATATCTCTCTCCATCCACCACTCACTACACCCAGCCACCCTCAAATTGGCAACTAGAGCAGTTCACAACACCACTTTTTTCTGACGAGTCCAAATGGGAGGGAGGGTGGCAGGGTGAGAGGTGGGGAAGGCAGTGGC
>JAWZYT010005665.1:7500-20000 GCA_034508575.1 Petrolisthes manimaculis
CCACTACTTTCCTGTTTTGCCTTCACGTTCTTCCCTGATTTCCTCTCTTGTTGCTCTTTATTATTTAAGTTACTCTTGCTTGTGCTTTCCATTGCTTTTTCTACATGCTTTTCTTCTTCCTACTCTTCCTCCCTTCTGTCCCTCTGTGCTGTATCCTTTCTCTCTTCTGTGTCCTTCAATTTTGCGTCCATTCCCAGACAGAGTACATCTTACTTCTTCCTTGCTGATTCTGATTGTTCTACCATGCTTTCCCTCCCGTCCCTGACCTTAGTTACCCACACCTTGACCTGAGCTATCCACATACCGGCTTCAATAATTCACACTCCAACCTTTTCACACACACACACACACACACACACACACAAGAAAGAAATGACCGCCTGAGGAAGTTTATATCCACGAAATAAAGAATCTTAAGTAAAATATTTTCGTGAATGTTAAATTACTTTGGAAAAATTTGGGCCAGTCCATTATTTGGTCCCCTGGCTCTAATGCCGCTCCGCCTCCACCCTAACTTTACCTTTTATGTAACTTTCTGACCCTAAATTGCCCCAAACATATTGTAACACTCCCTAGACTCAAGTTAATCCTTTATCCAAGCTTTACAAAGCCTTCTGCGTGTACATTTCCCTCAGTATATACACACAGTCCATTGCCTAAATAGTTTATTTTTACATAGTGCAACCCTTCCTCTAAACACTAAGTACAAGATGCTTCACTATATCCGTACGTTGTCTTAATATTTCCTCTGAGTGTAAAAGTGTTTAATTAAGAATTACGAACATTAAACCTCTAGTATACAGACAAAAAAACCTATTTCCATATAGTATTCAACCAGCCATTTCCATCTATCTTTTCATCGTACAGAACTCACAATATACTTATAACAACTACATCTATCCTTGTTGTAAACAACAAATAATTCGTGAACATTGAATATATACTTTTGTCAAACATCCCAGCATTCTATGACATACGTTATTAACATAAAAGAAAGCCAATATTTCCTAAACTTCTTCAATATGCACCAACAACTACTGTCCCTGGTTTTTCCCTGATACCGCCCCTGATATCTCTTCCTGCACACTACCTTCCCCTTCCTATTAATTCAGGGCCAGTCTTGCCCAGCTTGACCTCTAAGGACAAAGTCGTGGTGCTCACCTGCTCGACTCTCGCTGTCAGCTGGTTTGACTTGGATGGGGCGGTTCATCTGGAAGGGAGAGAGAGAACATGGGTTAGTCACACATGGCGGCAAATAGTGAAGTTAGAATGTAGTCTTATCATCACTACCATTACTATCCATATTATTTACGTATACTTCAAAATGCCTATAAATGGAGCTAATAATTAAATTCTATATACATTACGAACGATGGGGCCACTGAAGTTCGGTACAAATAGTGTCAGAGGTTAGGTGAGCGACAAAGAGGAGGCAGCCGCCGGGATACAAAGAAGGTGACAGAGGCCAGAAGAGAGACGTATGAAAAGAGAGTTCAGGTGCCCCCCCTTCCCCCAACCAAGACCAGGCCAGGAGGAGAGGAGGGAGGGAAGGGAGAGGGAGGAGGGCCAAGTGTTGACCCTGCCCTCGGTTCATTAGTCAGCCCCTTGTGAGGAATCAACTTCAACTGTCTGGCGGGGAGGGGAAGCTGGTGGACGGACGCTGAGGAGATGAGGACGGCTGAGGAGGAGAAAGAGGACGAAAAGCGAGAGGAAGTGAAGGGAAGAATACGTAACTGTGAGAAAACCATGGAGTGAGAGAAATGTAGATGTCAAGTGAAGGTGTAGGCTGCAAAAATAAGTATATGTGAGGAACGGTGATTTTGAAATAATAAAAACGAGCGAAGAAAAGGCGAGAAAGTAAAGAGAGTAAGATCCCAAATTCGAGGAAACGAGGAAGAGATAGATAGAGCAGGTCAGACAGACAGGCAGGAAGGAAGGAAGGAAGAAAGCGAGGGAGCAATGAAGCGTGGGAAAGAGCAAACGCGAAAGAAAGGGAGCAAGGAAGTGGAGCGAAGGAGCGAGGAAGCGAGGGTTAGGAAAGAAGTGAAGGGAAGCGTATAGTGTGTCTGAAGACCTACAACATGGCAAAAAAAGGGACAGAAATAAGAGAGAAAGTGCGAGTGAGAAAGATATGAACGATTAAATAGAATTTTTGGGGGAGATATAATGTCAATAAAGATTAGAAAATTTTGAGAACAGGAGAAAAATATGAGATACTGTCAAAATGAAAGAAACAATAATAATAGGAAAGGAATCAATATAACGAGGAAAGCAAAACTATATATGGAGTTACCAGGAAAGGTTTACCAAGTACCTGAGAATGAATGAACGACAGGGAGACATTATTATTAACGTGAGAGATATTACTATAAGATACAGTATATGAACGACGGGATGATGATAATAATAAAGAAAGTACGACCCAAACAAACAGCAAATGACTCCAACGTGAAAGAATAAAATGAGGAAAGAGAGACACATCACACGAGGGACGACAAAGAAAGATGAAGAAAATCCTTTTATCTTCAAAACGAAAACGAGGAGAGAAGCAAGAAATGTTGAGGTGACGGGGGGATTTTCGCCCACATATAAAAATTACAACAAAAACGGAGTTACTGGACAAACCTTGAAAGTCAACAGTGGGAGATGTAGCCAAAAAAATCTGGAATACTGACGGAGAAAGGGAAAGCAACCAAGACAGTTTGTGTAAAATAAAAGGGCAAGGCTTTCAAATACTAAGAAACACAATGAAAACAAACGAAAGTAAGGAATTACGATTAAAATAAAAACATTTAAAATAAAAGGTAGCAAAAATAATGTGTACGAGTAAAGGGACAGAAAAAGATAGAAAGCGAAAAATGAAAACAGCGTTACATGGAGAGAGGAATTTCGTTGTTACACTAGACGAATGACAGGAAAATACAAGGGCGACATGGAGGATATATGCCAACAAAAAAATAAATAAAATAAAATGGTAAAACGTCATGCATATACAAAAACGTGGGATGCTGTCAGGAGGAAAGTGGTGTAGCGCGAAGGGGATGGGATAATCAGCCTTTTTCCCAGGGACATATAAGGTTAAGAGGCCTTTTTCCTGGGCGTGTATGAAGGCACATCATGGTTAACGAGAGGAGGTGAGACACTGCACCATGGAGTGAGGAGGAGCAGCAGGAAGGGGATGGCTGGTTGGCTGGCAGTGTGGTGGGTGGGTGGGGTGCTTCTTGAGAGACGAGGAAGGAGGAGGTGGATGGTCTGAGAAGGAGAAGGAGATGAGGAGTGGATTGGTGGATGGTCTGAGGTGAAGTGAAAAAGGATGGTAGATGGACTGAAGGGAAATGGTGAAGGGAGATGATAATTTGAGGGAAAGAGTAAGAAATAGGTTGTCATAAGATATGGAAGATGTGAAGGAATGTATGTACAGTAAAACGGAAGGATGTGAGGAAAGGAATGATACTGGTTGATGAACTGAAAACAGAACGAAGGGGAAAGTTTAGCAAGATGAGAGAAAGTGAGAACTGAAGATAAGGTGGTGATAGTGAAATGAGAGTGAATGAGAGTGGGAGGAAAGGAGGGAGGGGAGTGGGAAGAGAGTAGTGGACAGAGAGCATAGAAGGGGTTTGCAAATAAAAAAGGAAAGGCAAAAGCATTCTAGTTTTGCTATATCTTTCTGGTAGTACTGTCACCAAGCTTGAACACAGTATTCCATAAGGATTCTGTGTAATTTTAATTTAGTTATTTAACGTTTATGGGGAACTTTATCAAAGGTCTTTTGGAAATTTAAATCAATTATGTCTACTACTTTACTCTTGTCGTATTCATTGAAAATGTCATTTAAGAAGTCTGATAGGTTCGTTACGGCAATAGTTGCTAGGTAGAGATTTGCTTCCTTTTTTAAATATTGGAGTTACGTTAGCGAGCTTCCATTCGTCAGGTATTGTTCCAGTATGTAGAGAAAAATTAAAGAGCAGAGTCAGTGGTTTATCTATTTCGAGAGAGGGAGAGAGAGAAAGAGAGAGAGAGGTGGGGGGTGGGGGTGGGTACTGGAGTCTTGCTAATTGGAGTCTGGGATGCTCTCAGCTTCGTCCCTCCCCTCCCCTCCTTCTCTTCTCTCCTTTCCTCCACCCCATCCCCCCTTCCTTCTCGTCCTCCTGTCTCCACTCCTCTCTCTCTCTCTCTCTCTCTCTCTCTCTCTCTCTCTCTCTCTCTCTCTCTCTCTCTCATCCTTGTTTTTTCCTTTCATTTACTTCTTCATTCCCTGTCTGTCCTCTCTTTCCCATTTCCTTTCTTCTCTCATTACCACTTTCCTCTTCGTCCCTTCTCACCCCTTCCTCCACCTCCTCCCTCACTCCTTTCCTTCCCTACCTCCCTCACCTTTAGTCTCTCTTATCCTCTTCCTCTTAAACTTATTATGTATATTTTTTCTTCCTTAATCCATGTTCTCTTTTCCTCCCTGCTTTTAAATATCTTTTTAGCCCCTCCTCTCCATGCTATTTTTTCCTCTTGTATATTTCCTCATTCTCCTCTCTCTCTCTCTCTCTCCCTTCTTCATCTTCTTTTCCTCTCAGTCTTCATTTATCACTTCTTACAGTTATTCCTGATTTCTGAGCTTTCTTTTCCCTTCTTTTCATCTGTTTTCCCTTCCTCTCTACTAATACTTGTCCACTTCCCTCCTCCTCTATTTCTCTCCTCTCCTACTCTTCTTTCCCACCCTTCTAATTCATCCTCCTCCCATTTTATCTCGTCTTTTCCTCTTCTATTCCCTCCTCCTCCTCATTCTCCTACTTCTCTCCCCTTCTCCTCCTCTTTATCTAATTCTTGCCAAACTTTTGAACCCAGAGCTGGAGGATGAGGGATTACAGAGGAGAGGAAGGGGAGGATGTGGCTTTAGAAGAGAGAAGAAACACAACATCTCTCATACACACATCTTTACACATTCTATCTCTATTATATAAGCAATGTGTCTATATATCGCTAACGAAAGTGGACATGCTCTTGAATTTCTGTCACACTTTTAGTACACACGTGTAGACATTAAGCGGGTTTCTTGACTTTAGATTTCGCCTTAATTAACCTATACCGATAGATATAACACACACACATTCATGATCAAAGTACATCAAATATACATATTCCCCTCACACATCCTCACATACATGAAGTTGTCTCCACTCCCAGTGTTGCCAGTCTTCCTATAACCTTAAAGTTTGGTTCACTATAGAACTACGACCCGTGTATAAGAGGAACTATAGAAGCTGCCTTTAAGTTGTGATGCTGCCTTGAATCCAGTCCAAAGGGTCGAATCCTCCCCCCCCTCCCTTCTCGCGGGACCCAAACTGCACGACGTAAGGGGAACAACACTGTCAACGCTCGGTGGGTTATGGTAGTGGGAGTAGAGGCAACAGTGCTGTACTTTAGACCTAAACGTCGCCCTCACAAACTCAACTCGTCTTCATTCATTCAAAGCAGCAGTTTCGTCCCACGGTTTCCAGCTCTCTGTCGCTAAGGCCTCTCTACTCCTCTCTCTCTCTCTTCTCTCTCTCTCTCTCTCTCTCTCTCTCTCTCTCTCTCTCTCTCTCTCTCTCTCTCTCTCTCTCTCTCTCTCTCTCTCTCTCTCTCTCTCTCTCTCTCTCTCTCTCTAACCACTTTATCCACCCTACTGTAAGCCCTCTACCTTGTCTCCTATATTTATTTTTCCTCTTTCCTCATTTCCTTCACAGTTCCCGCCTCCTATGTCAGTATTTTTTCTCTCTCAACGTTTTCCTCTGTCTCTATCCTTTCTATCTATCTTCTTTATCTCTCCTCCCAACAAATCATCTCTATGTTTTCCCATCACCATTCTCTTCACCTCTCTTCCCCTTTCCATCTTCTAGCCAGCCCATATCTCTCCCTTTCCCTCTCTTTTGAACCCTTCCTCCAGTTTACCCTTTTCTCTCCCTGTTTCTCTCTCTACTTCTCTTTCCCCGGTGTCTTTCCTCCCCTTCCCCCCCTCCACATCGCTAACTACCCCCTTCACCGTAGCGCCCCCCACCCAACGAGGCAGTTTGGTAGTTAACGATGGAACGCGATTAAAAGCGGCCATGTTGGGGGGGTTGGGGGGGTTGGGGGCTGGGGGGGAAGTACTCAGCCTTGAAATAAAGTACTGGAGTCGTGAGGAGGGCAAGTGGGGGGATGGGGGGGGGCTACAGTACGCCTGGCTGACAATCCTGATACTATGGCACTTGCTGACACCTCTCCTACTCCATGCCCATCCCTGCTGACAACACCAACTTTTCTGAAAACTCGAAACTTTGCTGACAACCCCCCCCCCTCCTCACCCCCCATGCTGACAATCCCAATCCCACCCCAACTTTATTGACAATCGCAACTCTGCTTCTGAAAACTCCAAACCATAATTGCTGACAACCCCACTCATGCTGACAATCTCAACACCCAAATTTACTGACAACCCTTATAGTGCTGACTATCTTTATGGCAACCTTGACCCCAATGAATGACATCCTGCTGACATTCCCGAGGTGATCCTGCTGACCATCCTACAAAGCCATACTCTCCTACTCCTGTACTGCTGACAAGACCATACTCTCCTTCCCCTGTACTGCTGACAAGGCCATACTCTCCTACTCCTGTACTGCTGACAAGACCATACTCTCCTTCCCCTGTACTGCTGACAAGGCCATACTCTCCTACTCCTGTACTGCTGACAAGGCCATACTCTCCTTCCCCTGTAGGCCCTACTGCTGACAAGGCCATACTCTCCTACTCCTGTACTACTGACAAGACCATACTCTCCTTCCCCTGTACTGCTGACAAGACCTGGTCAGCAACACCACCTCTACTGACACACACACACACAACGCACGCACAACCTTCCTACCTCCCTCCCTCTCTACCTCTCTCATTCACTCCCTCCACTTTAGTCTCCTCACTCCCCTCTCTCCTACCTACCCTTTCCCTCCTCTCACTACACGCTACACTACCTCTCTCTCTCTCTCTCTCTCTCTCTCTCTCTCTCTCTCTCTCTCTCTCTCTCTCTCTCTCTCTCTCTCTCTCCAGGGGCTGTAATGCATGGGATAAATATAATAAAAAAAAGTGATGAGAACACGATAGGAAAAAATAGAAAAAAAAGAAAAAAAATGAAAGGGAGAGCAGATGTAAAAATAGGGAAATAGAGGAAACAACAGGAAGGAAGAGAAAAGAAAGAGAAGGGAGAAGAGGAAGGGGGAGAAGAGGAAGGGGGATGGAGACACAGAGGAGGAAGGGTGGGGGAAGGTGGGGACTCGGGCAGGTGGTGGCCGGATAAAACAGTGTTAAACCGAACTGTAATGACCACTTCCTGTCTCTTATTGAATTGGGGTGGAGAGTGTACTGGGAAGGGGAAGGGGAAAAGCAGGGAGATGGGAAGGGAAGTGGGAAAACAGTAAGTGTGTACTGGGAAGGGGAGGGAGGGTGAAAGCAGGGTGAGATGGGAAGGGGAGGGGGGAAAGTAGGGAGAGTGTACTGGGAAGGGGAGGGAGGGGGAAAGCAGGGCGAGATGGGAAGGGGAAGGGAAAAGCATGGAGAGAAGGAGAGGAGTGGAGAGGTAAGAACAGGAAAATAAGAGGACGGGAAAATCGAGAAAAATAAACAAACAATAGTAGAGGCGAGGAGAGGGAAATAAGGGATAAAAATGATGTAGGAGAGGAATAAAGAGGGAGGGGATAGGAAAGAAGGAAGAGAAGGAAAAAGAGAAAATGGGAGGGAAGGAATAAAATAAATGGTTGGAAAGGAAACGAGAAGATGGGAAAGAAGAAAAGGAAGCAAAAACATAACAGTACGTACGGGAAAAACAAACAGATGAAGAGAAGGAAGGAACCTACAAGAAAGGAAGGAAGAAAGAGCAAAAATAGGAAAGGTAAACAAGAGGGAGAGCGAGAGAGAGAAAGAGAGATGTGCAGAACCAACGAAGCGCGAGACGAAAGGAGAGGAGGAGGAAAGGAGGAAGGGAGGCTGGGGGGGACGGAAAAGGAAGAGGGTGAGGAGGATTGGAGGGAGGGAGAGAGGGAAAAGGAAGAGGGGGAGGAGGGATGGAGGGAGGGAGGGAAAAGGTGGAGGTAAGAAGGTAGGGAGAGGGAAGATATTCAAGGGGCGTTGCTTTTACACACACACACACACACACACACACACACACACACACACACACACACACACACACACACACACACACACACACACACACACACACACACACACACACACACACACACACACGGTTGCATGTATACAGGGCTAAACACATGCATGCACAGCTACGCACCAAACAGCTATATACATGTAAACACACGAATCACGCATAATGTATACGCACATCAATACAACCCAGATTACCAATGCAGACATAAATGGAGAGATACATATACAATCTTACACACAGATAAACTTCATCACAACTACAATTTGCAATAAGAATTTTGGACAAGCGCAAAATCACATACATTTGCATAAAATGTATCTACATCATGAACATCATCCTTAAAACACACTCACACACACCAATTTTCAACTTTAAACTGCTTTAACGAGGTATAAAAAAATCGTGTGATGAAAACAGTTCTATACATGCCAACCTTTACACAGCGGTTGACGACTTGTGCCATTGTTCTCTAATAGACTACCAGGCGAATTGAGATGAAAAAAATAAATAAATGATTTTCAAATGATCCTAACATATAAACAACAGTCCATGTCCAAATAACATGGCCGAGTATACGACATGTTCTATATGTATCTGAGTCACTGATGGGAGCTATAATTAGAAAGATAGATATTTATAGATAGACAGGTGGCCGGACCAACAGACGTAAAGACTGAATGGAGATAACTAGAGACGAAACCATACATGAACTGAGGCAAGTGGAGGAAAAGAGGAAAAGCAGTAGGATAGAGAGGAAGCTACGTTAAAATATTCCTCTCTCTACTTCACATAACACGTAAGAGGATGACAGGCCCGTAATCCCCCTTCCCCTCCCACCTACTCCCTCTCTCTCCCTCCCTCTCTCTCTCCACAAATTCCCCTTCTCTCTTCCCCTCCTACTCTCTCTCTCTCTCTCTCTCTCTCTCTCTCTCTCTCTCTCTCTCTCTCTCTCTCTCTCTCCTTAACACATATCACCCCTTTCCCTCCATCCCTTCAACATTACCCCTTTTCTCCCTCCTTCCTCTAACTCCAGCCTTCCACAACTCCCTATTCCCTCCCTTTTCTTACTCCCATTTTCCCTCCCTCCTCTCACTCCTCATACACCTCCCATTTTCCCTCCTTCCTCTTACATCCCATACAACAATATTTTCCTTACTCTCACTCCCCATACAACTCCCTTTTTCCCTCTCTCCTCTTCCTTCCCTCATTTCACTCTACCTAAAACTCTCCCTTCTCCTCTTCTCCCCTCGTGTCCCTTCACCACCCCTGCCTATAAGTTCCTCTCTCACACTTCTCTCATCCACACTTCCCATTCCTTCCACCCTTTCTTCACCCCCACACCATATCTCCTCATTCATTCCCTCCCATGCCTCCTTCCCCCATCCTTTACCTTCATAACTCACCCATCCTAATTAACCTCCCGGCCTCTCCCTCACTCCATCCTACTCCCCCTACTCCCCAACCCCCCCCCCCTCTCCCGTCACACCCATCCCTCTTCTTTTATGAGCTACTTCTTCCTCTCCCAAATTCCTTACTCCCTCCTTTACCACTCCTTAAACCTCCCTCCCTCCTGTCCCACTCCTCACCTACTTCTTTCCTCCACTCCACTCCTCTCCTCTCCTCACCTCGCCTCTCCTCCTTCCATCTTACCTCACCCTTCATTTCCCTCCATTCATCCCCATAGCATAAGGGACAATGTAAATGTTAACTCTTTTAAAAATCGTCTAAAATCCCATATTTATGACAAGCAGTTCAATCTGTAAATTTTAAGTGTTTCAAATGTTTTGATATTTTGTCAACTTAGGGTGCTTTTGATGTTGGAAACTTTTGTTCATTTTGGATGTTTTGAATATCTTGAAATGTTTTTAACGTATTGAGGATCATTTTTATATTTTATTCATTTTAGAAGTTTTAAATATCTTGGATTTTTAACATATTGATGATATGTATATGTGTGTATATGTATGTATGTGTACATGTATATATATGTATATATATGTGTATATATGTGTGTATGTATGTGTATGTGTATATATATATGTATATTTTATTTTTTTGTAGATTTTTGTTCATTTTAGAAGTTTTAAATATATTCGAATGTTCTTAACATATTGATGATACTTTTTTAGATTTTTATTAATTTTATTTCTATTGTTATTCATTTTAGAAGTTTTAAATATCTTGGCGTGCTTTTAACGTAATGACAATATTTTTTCTGATATTTTTACTCTTTTAGAAGTTTTATATATCTTGGAATTTTTAACGTATTGATGATATTTTTTGAGAATTTTATACATTTCAGAAGTCTTAAATGATTCAGATGTTTTAGATGTATTAAGCATTTTAGAAGTTTGAAGGTTTTTAACGATCTGTATGTATTGATGTTAAAAAAAAAAAAAAAAAATCTTATATTTACGACTAACAGTCAAATCTTATATAAAGCATAATGTAAATAATGGAGAATAACCATTGTAAAATGGAAAATAAATTCTGATTCTGATTCTGATTCTGATTCTTCTCTCCTCCTACTCCTTTCATCTCTCACCATTCACTCTCCCCTTATCCCCTACCTCTCTCTCTCTCTCTCTCTTTCAGAGCTCCCCCCCCTCTCTCTCTCTCTCTCTTTCACAGCTCCCCCCCCCTCTCTCTCTCTCTCTCTCTCTCTCTCTCTCTCTCTCTCTCTCTCTCTTTCCTCTATCTTACATAACACACTCACTCTGTCTTTCCAGCTCTCCCTCCTATCTTTCTCCCACTTCTCCCTCTTCTCTCTTAAACAATTCCCCCATCCCATTTTCCTTCCAACTCTCTCCTTCACAGCCCCTCACATCTGACCTTTCCCCCGGCCCGCTTCCTGTTACTGCTTATCTCTGGGTACAAGCTAAACAAAAGGCCTCCATTTTTAAAGCCCATCATCTTTAAACTTCCAGCCTCAACTTTCTTTCTGCGCCCCTCCCTCTCGCCTTGTATTATGTGGGGGTGGAGGGGGGGTGAGGGGGAGGGAGGATATATTATGAGGTAGGTTAAGGTGGGGTAGGGGTATAGGTTAATGCTGGGTAGGGTGTGGTTTGATTTGATGATGTAATGGATCGGAGGAGGGCAGGGCAGGACAGGGTAAGGTAAGGTAAGAAGGGTAAGGTAAGGTAAGGTAAGGTAAGGTAAGGTAAGGTAAGGTAAGGTAAGGTAAGGTAAGGTAAGGAAGGTAAGGTTAGGTAAGGTAAGGTAAGGTAAGGAAGGTAAGGTAAGGTAAGGAAGGTAAGGTTAGGTAAGGTAAGGTAAGGTAAGGTTAGGTAAGGTAAGGAAGGTAAGGAACGTAAGGTAAGGTAGGGTAGGGCAGAAAAGGGTAAGGAAGGGTATGCTGGGTTGGTTATGCCGCCAGGGGTAAGGAGTTGCAGGATAAGAAGTCATATTTTGGCGTGACATTGAGGTCCAAGTCAAGGCCAACGTTAGGGCTTAAAAATCTAAGCTGTGAATGAATGGTTGGGGACGTGGAGAGGACAAGGAGAAGGACAGAATAGAGGGGAGAAGGACAGGCTAGAGGGGAGAAGGAGAGGATAGAGGGGAGAAGGACAGGATAGAGGGGAGAAGGACAGGATAGAGGGGAGGACACAGGAATAACAGGAGGATAGTTTCTGTTTTTCTGAGTCGTGTGTGCAACTTTGCTTTTCTATAAATCATTGTCGTCATCCATGTCATTCTCTCGTGTGTGTGTGTGTGTGTGTGTGTGTGTGTGTGTGTGTGTGTGTGTGTGTGTGATCCGTTGTGTAGACGTAGGTGTGTAAGCAGTGAACACATTGCGCGTGCGTGTGTGCGTGTATGTACGCAGTGAATATCTTGCGTGTGTGTGTGTGTGCGTGCAGGCGTACACACAAAACCTACACTATTCACTCAGCCTCTACTCTGTGCTGAATAAAATGGAGGCCTTTGAAGTGACGCGGACCCTCGCACTTTCTCTAGCCTTAATTAAATATACTGTACTCCCTCACCATCCCTCTCTATCCTCCTCCCTCACCATCCCTCTCTACTCTCCTCCCTCACCATCCCTCCTCAAATAGCTCCCCCTCCTCCCCCACCATCCAACCATACAAGCCCATCCCCCACCACCTACCCTTCCTTTTCAACACTGTCTATCATTCTCATTCCTAAGTCCACATTTCTATCCACACACTCATTCTTCGTTAATCCACTCAGACCACTTTTTATTTTCCTTTTCATTCCCTTGGTTGTCATTTTTCATTTACTTAAACCAAATTTCATCTATTTATATATATTTTTGGCGAATTTATATACTACCGCATTTCTCCACTTTCATTTCCCTCACTGTTTCCAATTA